>JAUCBJ010008548.1:0-78441 GCA_032718475.1 Nemertoderma westbladi | reverse complement strand
ATCTCCCCATTCCCATCGAACCTCCATCTCGCTCTGCTATCTCCCCATTCCCATCGAACCTCCATCTCGCTCTGCTATCTCCCCATTCCCATCGGACCTTCGTCTCGCTCTGCTATCTCCCCATTCCCATCAAACCTCCATCTCGCTCTGCTATCTCCCCATTCCCATCGGACCTTCGTCTCGCTCTGCTATCTCCCCATTCCCATCGGACCTTCGTCTCGCTCTGCTATCTCCCCATTCCCATCGGACCTTTGTCTCGCTCTGCTATCTCCCCATTCCCATCAAACCTCCATCTCGCTCTGCTATCTCCCCATTCCCATCGAACCACCATCTCGCTCTGCTATCTCCCCATTCCCATCGGACCTTTGTCTCGCTCTGCTATCTCCCCATTCCCATCGGACCTTTGTCTCGCTCTGCTATCTCCCCATTCCCATCGAACCTCCATCTCGCTCTGCTATCTCCCCATTCCCATCGGACCTTCGTCTCGCTCTGCTATCTCCCCATTCTCATCGGACCTTTGTCTCGCTCTGCTATCTCCCCATTCCCATCGAACCTCCATCTCGCTCTGCTATCTCCCCATTCCCATCGAACCTCCATCTCACTCTGCTATCTCCCCATTCCCATCGAACCTCCATCTCACTCTGCTATCTCCCCATTCCCATCGGACCTTCGTCTCGCTCTGCTATCTCCCCATTCCCATCGGACCTTCGTCTTGCTCTGCTATCTCCCCATTCCCAACAGACCCTCGTCTCGCTCTGCTATCTCCCCATTCCCATCGAACCTCCATCTCGCTCTGCTATCTCCCCATTCCCATCGAACCTCCATCTCGCTCTGCTATCTCCCCATTCCCATCGGACCTCCATCTCGCTCTGCTATCTCCCCATTCCCATCGGACCACCATCTCACTCTGCTATCTCCCCATTCCCAACAGAACTTCGTCTCGCTCTGCTATCTCCCCATTCCCATCGAACCTCCATCTCGCTCTGCTATCTCCCCATTCCCATCGGACCTCCATCTCGCTCTGCTATCTCCCCATTCCCATCAGACCCTCGTCTCGCTCTGCTATCTCCCCATTCGCATCGAACCTCCATCTCGCTCTGCTATCTCCCCATTCCCATCGAACCTCCATCTCGCTCTGCTATCTCCCCATTCCCATCGAACCTCCATCTCGCTCTGCTATCTCCCCATTCCCATCGAACCTCCATCTCGCTCTGCTATCTCCCCATTCCCATCGGACCTTCGTCTCGCTCTGCTATCTCCCCATTCCCATCGGACCTTCGTCTCGCTCTGCTATCTCCCCATTCCCATCGAACCTCCATCTCGCTCTGCTATCTCCCCATTCCCATCGAACCTCCATCTCGCTCTGCTATCTCCCTATTCCCATCGGACCACCATCTCGCTCTGCCATCTCCCCATTCCCAACAGACCCTCGTCTCGCTCTGCTATCTCCCCATTCCCATCGAACCTCCATCTCGCTCTGCTATCTCCCCATTCCCATCGGACCTTCGTCTCGCTCTGCTATCTCCCCATTCCCATCGGACCTTCGTCTCGCTCTGCTATCTCCCCATTCCCATCAGACCTCCGTCTCGCTCCTGCTATCTCCCCATTCCCATCGGACCTTTGTCTCGCTCGGCTATCTCCCCATTCCCATCAGACCTCCGTCTCGCTCCTGCTATCTCCCCATTCCCATCGGACCTTCGTCTCGCTCTGCTATCTCCCCATTCCCATCGGACCTTCGTCTCGCTCTGCTATCTCCCCATTCCCATCGGACCTTTGTCTCGCTCTGCTATCTCCCCATTCCCATCGGACCTTCGTCTCGCTCTGCTATCTCCCCATTCCCATCGGACCTTCGTCTCGCTCTGCTATCTCCCCATTCCCATCGGACCTTTGTCTCGCTCTGCTATCTCCCCATTCCCATCGAACCTCCATCTCGCTCTGCTATCTCCCCATTCCCATCGAACCTCCATCTCGCTCTGCTATCTCCCCATTCCCATCGGACCTTTGTCTCGCTCTGCTATCTCCCCATTCCCATCAAACCTCCATCTCGCTCTGCTATCTCCCCATTCCCATCGAACCACCATCTCGCCTTGCTATCTCCCCATTCCCATCGAACCTCCATCTCCCTCTGCTATCTCCCCATTCCCATCAGACCTTTGTCTCGCTCTGCTATCTCCTCATTCCCATCGGACCTCCCCCTCTTCTGCTATCCCCCCATTCCCATCGAACCACCATCTCGCTCTGCTATCTCCCCATTCCCATCGAACCTCCATCTCGCTCTGCTATCTCCCCATTCCCATCGAACCTCCATCTCGCTCTGCTATCTCCCCATTCCCATCGGACCTTCGTCTCGCTCTGCTATCTCCCCATTCCCATCGGACCTTTGTCTAGCTCTGCTATCTCCCCATTCCCATCAAACCTCCATCTCGCTCTGCTATCTCCCCATTCCCATCGAACCTCCATCTCGCTCTGCTATCTCCCCATTCCCATCGAACCTCCATCTCGCTCTGCTATCTCCCCATTCCCATCGGACCTTCGTCTCGCTCTGCTATCTCCCCATTCCCATCAAACCTCCATCTCGCTCTGCTATCTCCCCATTCCCATCGGACCTTCGTCTCGCTCTGCTATCTCCCCATTCCCATCGGACCTTCGTCTCGCTCTGCTATCTCCCCATTCCCATCGCACCTTTGTCTCGCTCTGCTATCTCCCCATTCCCATCAAACCTCCATCTCGCTCTGCTATCTCCCCATTCCCATCGAACCACCATCTCGCTCTGCTATCTCCCCATTCCCATCGGACCTTTGTCTCGCTCTGCTATCTCCCCATTCCCATCGGACCTTTGTCTCGCTCTGCTATCTCCCCATTCCCATCGAACCTCCATCTCGCTCTGCTATCTCCCCATTCCCATCGGACCTTCGTCTCGCTCTGCTATCTCCCCATTCTCATCGGACCTTTGTCTCGCTCTGCTATCTCCCCATTCCCATCGAACCTCCATCTCGCTCTGCTATCTCCCCATTCCCATCGAACCTCCATCTCACTCTGCTATCTCCCCATTCCCATCGAACCTCCATCTCACTCTGCTATCTCCCCATTCCCATCGGACCTTCGTCTCGCTCTGCTATCTCCCCATTCCCATCGGACCTTCGTCTTGCTCTGCTATCTCCCCATTCCCAACAGACCCTCGTCTCGCTCTGCTATCTCCCCATTCCCATCGAACCTCCATCTCGCTCTGCTATCTCCCCATTCCCATCGGACCTTTGTCTCGCTCTGCTATCTCCCCATTCCCATCGGACCTTCGTCTCGCTCTGCTATCTCCCCATTCCCATCGGACCTTTGTCTCGCTCTGCTATCTCCCCATTCCCATCGGACCTTCGTCTCGCTCTGCTATCTCCCCATTCCCATCGGACCTTTGTCTCACTCTGCTATCTCCCCATTCCCATCAGACCTTTGTCTCGCTCTGCTATCTCCCCATTCCCATCGAACCTCCATCTCGCTCTGCTATCTCCCCATTCCCATCGAACCTCCATCTCGCTCTGCTATCTCCCCATTCCCATCGGACCTTTGTCTCGCTCTGCTATCTCCCCATTCCCATCGGACCTTCGTCTCGCTCTGCTATCTCCCCATTCCCATCGAACCTCCATCTCGCTCTGCTATCTCCCCATTCCCATCGGACCTTCGTCTCGCTCTGCTATCTCCCTATTCCCAACAGAACTTTGTCTCGCTCTGCTATCTCCTCATTCCCATCGAACCTCCATCTCGCTCTGCTATCTCCCCATTCCCATCGGACCTTTGTCTCGCTCTGCTATCTCCCCATTCCCATCGGACCTTCGTCTCGCTCTGCTATCTCCCCATTCCCATCGAACCTCCATCTCGCTCTGCTATCTCCCCATTCCCATCGGACCTTCGTCTCGCTCTGCTATCTCCCTATTCCCAACAGAACTTTGTCTCGCTCTGCTATCTCCTCATTCCCATCGGACCTCCATCTCGCTCTGCTATCTCCCCATTCCCATCGAACCTTTGTCTCGCTCTGCTATCTCCCCATTCCCATCGAACCTCCATCTCGCTCTGCTATCTCCCCATTCCCATCGAACCTCCATCTCGCTCTGCTATCTCCCCATTCCCATCGGACCCTCGTCTCGCTCTGCTATCTCCCCATTCCCATCGGACCTTTGTCTCGCTCTGCTATCTCCCCATTCCCATCGAACCTCCATCTCGCTCTGCTATCTCCCCATTCCCATCGAACCTCCATCTCGCTCTGCTATCTCCCCATTCCCATCGGACCTTCGTCTTGCTCTGCTATCTCCCCATTCCCATCGAACCTCCATCTCGCTCTGCTATCTCCCCATTCCCATCGAACCTCCATCTCGCTCTGCTATCTCCCCATTCCCATCGGACCTTTGTCTCGCTCTGCTATCTCCCCATTCCCATCAAACCTCCATCTCGCTCTGCTATCTCCCCATTCCCATCGAACCACCATCTCGCCTTGCTATCTCCCCATTCCCATCGAACCTCCATCTCCCTCTGCTATCTCCCCATTCCCATCAGACCTTTGTCTCGCTCTGCTATCTCCTCATTCCCATCGGACCTCCCCCTCTTCTGCTATCCCCCCATTCCCATCGAACCACCATCTCGCTCTGCTATCTCCCCATTCCCATCGAACCTCCATCTCGCTCTGCTATCTCCCCATTCCCATCGAACCTCCATCTCGCTCTGCTATCTCCCCATTCCCATCGGACCTTCGTCTCGCTCTGCTATCTCCCCATTCCCATCGGACCTTTGTCTAGCTCTGCTATCTCCCCATTCCCATCAAACCTCCATCTCGCTCTGCTATCTCCCCATTCCCATCGAACCTCCATCTCGCTCTGCTATCTCCCCATTCCCATCGAACCTCCATCTCGCTCTGCTATCTCCCCATTCCCATCGGACCTTCGTCTCGCTCTGCTATCTCCCCATTCCCATCAAACCTCCATCTCGCTCTGCTATCTCCCCATTCCCATCGGACCTTCGTCTCGCTCTGCTATCTCCCCATTCCCATCGGACCTTCGTCTCGCTCTGCTATCTCCCCATTCCCATCGCACCTTTGTCTCGCTCTGCTATCTCCCCATTCCCATCAAACCTCCATCTCGCTCTGCTATCTCCCCATTCCCATCGAACCACCATCTCGCTCTGCTATCTCCCCATTCCCATCGGACCTTTGTCTCGCTCTGCTATCTCCCCATTCCCATCGGACCTTTGTCTCGCTCTGCTATCTCCCCATTCCCATCGAACCTCCATCTCGCTCTGCTATCTCCCCATTCCCATCGGACCTTCGTCTCGCTCTGCTATCTCCCCATTCTCATCGGACCTTTGTCTCGCTCTGCTATCTCCCCATTCCCATCGAACCTCCATCTCGCTCTGCTATCTCCCCATTCCCATCGAACCTCCATCTCACTCTGCTATCTCCCCATTCCCATCGAACCTCCATCTCACTCTGCTATCTCCCCATTCCCATCGGACCTTCGTCTCGCTCTGCTATCTCCCCATTCCCATCGGACCTTCGTCTTGCTCTGCTATCTCCCCATTCCCAACAGACCCTCGTCTCGCTCTGCTATCTCCCCATTCCCATCGAACCTCCATCTCGCTCTGCTATCTCCCCATTCCCATCGGACCTTTGTCTCGCTCTGCTATCTCCCCATTCCCATCGGACCTTCGTCTCGCTCTGCTATCTCCCCATTCCCATCGGACCTTTGTCTCGCTCTGCTATCTCCCCATTCCCATCGGACCTTCGTCTCGCTCTGCTATCTCCCCATTCCCATCGGACCTTTGTCTCACTCTGCTATCTCCCCATTCCCATCAGACCTTTGTCTCGCTCTGCTATCTCCCCATTCCCATCGAACCTCCATCTCGCTCTGCTATCTCCCCATTCCCATCGAACCTCCATCTCGCTCTGCTATCTCCCCATTCCCATCGGACCTTTGTCTCGCTCTGCTATCTCCCCATTCCCATCGGACCTTCGTCTCGCTCTGCTATCTCCCCATTCCCATCGAACCTCCATCTCGCTCTGCTATCTCCCCATTCCCATCGGACCTTCGTCTCGCTCTGCTATCTCCCTATTCCCAACAGAACTTTGTCTCGCTCTGCTATCTCCTCATTCCCATCGAACCTCCATCTCGCTCTGCTATCTCCCCATTCCCATCGGACCTTTGTCTCGCTCTGCTATCTCCCCATTCCCATCGGACCTTCGTCTCGCTCTGCTATCTCCCCATTCCCATCGAACCTCCATCTCGCTCTGCTATCTCCCCATTCCCATCGGACCTTCGTCTCGCTCTGCTATCTCCCTATTCCCAACAGAACTTTGTCTCGCTCTGCTATCTCCTCATTCCCATCGGACCTCCATCTCGCTCTGCTATCTCCCCATTCCCATCGAACCTTTGTCTCGCTCTGCTATCTCCCCATTCCCATCGAACCTCCATCTCGCTCTGCTATCTCCCCATTCCCATCGAACCTCCATCTCGCTCTGCTATCTCCCCATTCCCATCGGACCCTCGTCTCGCTCTGCTATCTCCCCATTCCCATCGGACCTTTGTCTCGCTCTGCTATCTCCCCATTCCCATCGAACCTCCATCTCGCTCTGCTATCTCCCCATTCCCATCGAACCTCCATCTCGCTCTGCTATCTCCCCATTCCCATCGGACCTTCGTCTTGCTCTGCTATCTCCCCATTCCCATCGGACCTTCGTCTCGCTCTGCTATCTCCCCATTCCCATCGAACCTCCATCTCGCTCTGCTATCTCCCCATTCCCATCGAACCTCCATCTCGCTCTGCTATCTCCCCATTCCCATCGAACCTCCATCTCGCTCTGCTATCTCCCCATTCCCATCGGACCTCCATCTCGCTCTGCTATCTCCCCATTCCCATCGAACCTCCATCTCGCTCTGCTATCTCCCCATTCCCATCGAGACCTCCGTCTCGCTCTGCTATCTCCCCATTCCCATCGGACCTCCATCTCGCTCTGCTATCTCCCCATTCCCATCGAACCTCCATCTCGCTCTGCTATCTCCCCATTCCCATCGAACCTCCATCTCGCTCTGCTATCTCCCCATTCCCATCGAACCTCCATCTCGCTCTGCTATCTCCCCATTCCCATCGAACCTTCGTCTCGCTCTGCTATCTCCCCATTCCCATCGGACCTTCGTCTCGCTCTGCTATCTCCCCATTCCCATCAGAACCTCCATCTCGCTCTGCTATCTCCCCATTCCCATCGAACCTCCATCTCGCTCTGCTATCTCCCCATTCCCATCGAACCTCCATCTCGCTCTGCTATCTCCCCATTCCCATCGAACCTCCATCTCGCTCTGCTATCTCCCCATTCCCATCGAACCTCCATCTCGCTCTGCTATCTCCCCATTCCCATCGGACCTTCGTCTCGCTCTGCTATCTCCCCATTCCCATCGGACCTTCGTCTCGCTCTGCTATCTCCCCATTCCCATCGAACCTCCATCTCGCTCTGCTATCTCCCCATTCCCATCGGACCTTCGTCTCGCTCTGCTATCTCCCCATTCCCATCGAACCTCCATCTCGCTCTGCTATCTCCCCATTCCCATCGAACCTCCATCTCGCTCTGCTATCTCCCCATTCCCATCGGACCTCCGTCTCGCTCTGCTATCTCCCCATTCCCATCGAACCTCCATCTCGCTCTGCTATCTCCCCATTCCCATCGAACCTCCATCTCGCTCTGCTATCTCCCCATTCCCATCGAACCTCCATCTCGCTCTGCTATCTCCCCATTCCCATCGAACCTCCATCTCGCTCTGCTATCTCCCCATTCCCATCGGACCTTCGTCTCGCTCTGCTATCTCCCCATTCCCATCGAACCTCCATCTCGCTCTGCTATCTCCCCATTCCCATCGGACCTTCGTCTCGCTCTGCTATCTCCCCATTCCCATCGAACCTCCATCTCGCTCTGCTATCTCCCCATTCCCATCGGACCTTCGTCTCGCTCTGCTATCTCCCCATTCCCATCGAACCTCCATCTCGCTCTGCTATCTCCCCATTCCCATCGGACCTTCGTCTCGCTCTGCTATCTCCCCATTCCCATCGGACCTCCGTCTCGCTCTGCTATCTCCCCATTCCCATCGGACCTTCGTCTCGCTCTGCTATCTCCCCATTCCCATCGAACCTCCATCTCGCTCTGCTATCTCCCCATTCCCATCGGACCTTCGTCTCGCTCTGCTATCTCCCCATTCCCATCGAACCTCCATCTCGCTCTGCTATCTCCCCATTCCCATCGGACCTTCGTCTCGCTCTGCTATCTCCCCATTCCCATCGAACCTCCATCTCGCTCTGCTATCTCCCCATTCCCATCGGACCTTCGTCTCGCTCTGCTATCTCCCCATTCCCATCGGACCTCCATCTCGCTCTGCTATCTCCCCATTCCCATCGAACCTCCATCTCGCTCTGCTATCTCCCCATTCCCATCGAACCTCCATCTCGCTCTGCTATCTCCCCATTCCCATCGAACCTCCATCTCGCTCTGCTATCTCCCCATTCCCATCGAACCTCCATCTCGCTCTGCTATCTCCCCATTCCCATCGAACCTCCATCTCGCTCTGCTATCTCCCCATTCCCATCGGACCTTCGTCTCGCTCTGCTATCTCCCCATTCCCATCGGACCTTCGTCTCGCTCTGCTATCTCCCCATTCCCATCGAACCTCCATCTCGCTCTGCTATCTCCCCATTCCCATCGAACCTCCATCTCGCTCTGCTATCTCCCCATTCCCATCGAACCTCCATCTCGCTCTGCTATCTCCCCATTCCCATCGAACCTTCGTCTCGCTCTGCTATCTCCCCATTCCCATCGGACCTTCGTCTCGCTCTGCTATCTCCCCATTCCCATCGGACCTTCGTCTCGCTCTGCTATCTCCCCATTCCCATCGAGACCTTCGTCTCGCTCTGCTATCTCCCCATTCCCATCGGACCTTCGTCTCGCTCTGCTATCTCCCCATTCCCATCGAACCTCCATCTCGCTCTGCTATCTCCCCATTCCCATCGGACCTTCGTCTCGCTCTGCTATCTCCCCATTCCCATCGGACCTTCGTCTCGCTCTGCTATCTCCCCATTCCCATCGAACCTCCATCTCGCTCTGCTATCTCCCCATTCCCATCGAACCTCCGTCTCGCTCTGCTATCTCCCCATTCCCATCGAACCTCCATCTCGCTCTGCTATCTCCCCATTCCCATCGAACCTCCATCTTGCTCTGCTATCTCCCCATTCCCATCGGACCTTCGTCTCGCTCTGCTATCTCCCCATTCCCATCGAACCTCCATCTCGCTCTGCTATCTCCCCATTCCCATCGGACCTTCGTCTCGCTCTGCTATCTCCCCATTCCCATCGGACCTTCATCTCGCTCTGCTATCTCCCCATTCCCATCGAACCTTCGTCTCGCTCTGCTATCTCCCCATTCCCATCGAACCTCCATCTCGCTCTGCTATCTCCCCATTCCCATCGGACCTTCGTCTCGCTCTGCTATCTCCCCATTCGCATCGAACCTCCATCTCGCTCTGCTATCTCCCCATTCCCATCGGACCTTCGTCTCGCTCTGCTATCTCCCCATTCCCATCGGACCTCCATCTCGCTCTGCTATCTCCCCATTCCCATCGAACCTCCATCTCGCTCTGCTATCTCCCCATTCCCATCAGACCTTCGTCTCGCTCTGCTATCTCCCCATTCGCATCGAACCTCCATCTCGCTCTGCTATCTCCCCATTCGCATCGGAGCTTCGTCTCGCTCTGCTATCTCCCCATTCCCATCGGACCTCCGTCTCGCTCTGCTATCCCCCCATTCCCATCGAACCTCCATCTCGCTCTGCTATCCCCCCATTCCCATCGAACCTCCGTCTCGCTCTGCTATCTCCCCATTCCCATCGAACCTCCATCTCGCTCTGCTATCTCCCCATTCCCATCAGACCTTCGTCTCGCTCTGCTATCTCCCCATTCGCATCGGAGCTTCGTCTCGCTCTGCTATCCCCCCATTCCCATCGAACCTCCATCTCGCTCTGCTATCTCCCCATTCCCATCGAACCTCCATCTCGCTCTGCTATCTCCCCATTCCCATCAGACCTTCGTCTCGCTCTGCTATCTCCCCATTCCCATCGAACCTCCATCTCGCTCTGCTATCTCCCCATTCCCATCGAACCTCCATCTCGCTCTGCTATCCCCCCATTCCCATCGAACCTCCATCTCGCTCTGCTATCTCCCCATTCCCATCGAACCTCCATCTCGCTCTGCTATCTCCCCATTCCCATCAGACCTTCGTCTCGCTCTGCTATCTCCCCATTCGCATCGGACCTTCGTCTCGCTCTGCTATCCCCCCATTCCCATCGAACCTCCATCTCGCTCTGCTATCCCCCCATTCCCATCGAACCTCCATCTCGCTCTGCTATCTCCCCATTCCCATCAGACCTTCGTCTCGCTCTGCTATCTCCCCATTCGCATCGGAGCTTCGTCTCGCTCTGCTATCTCCCCATTCATGCCGATTGTTTCTTTATCTGTTGCAGTTGGAAGCCGTGCGACTTCTTCGCGCCGCCTTGGATATCCGAACAACAACATTGGGTTTCAATCATCATCTCACGGTTGATATCGCGAGATATCTGCGGACCTGTGAGACCGATATCGCGAGCGGGTTGTACTCGTTGGGGAGCGCCCGGCCGGACGAGCGGACCAAGCAACGGCCCTTCAGCGGGATGTCCCACCATAAATACGATTTGGTGCGACTGGAGACGAAACTGGGGGAGGAGAAGCGGCCGTCCAGATATCCATCGGGCCATAATCGGCTGAAAATCGACGAAAATCGGCTGAAAAGTGGCGAACATAGACCGAAAAGTAGCGAATATAGGCCAAAAAGTGGCGAATATCTGCCCAAAAGTTGCGAATATCGGCCGAAAAGTGAAGAACATCGGCCCAAAAGTGGCGAATATCGGCCCAAAAGTGGCGAACATCGGCCCATAACTAGAGAATATCGTCTGAAATCCGGGAAATCAAAACGGGAAATTTATTCGGAAATGAACACGAAAAGTATTCCTGAAGTTATTGAAGATACGGTGGAGGTTGCTAGGGACGCCGTTGCTAGGGATGTCGTTGATAGTCAGGAGAATCAGGTGGGAACCTGTAAGCCCTCTAGCGGCAGGACATTGAAGCGAATGTTGGGCGTAGACGATGATGGAAAGGTAGAAAAGTTGCCGGAAACAGGTCCGGAACCTGTCGGTACATCTCCGGTACCTGTCGGTACCTCTCCGGTACCTGTCGGTAGACTCCGACAACCCCAAACCGTCGGCTCCCCTTTGCGACGTTCTAAGAGCGAACCCCGACTGCGGAACCACTCAAGTAACTGCGACGTGGTCTCCCGTCTGCGACTTAACCCGCTGACCATCTCGGGCCGAGCAAGTCAGTTGGAGGACCTGGTGCCACTCCGTCGGCACTCCGACGCACCGCCTCATGCGTCGGCCTGGTACCACGTGCCACTACGGTACGTCACCAAGGAAACCCCGGTAGCCTGGAGGGCCAACCAACCGCGACCCGATGGGAGAATCTTCCCTAACTCGCTGGTCCAATGGGCCTCCCAGGGTAGTGACTTACAGTTACACACAGCTAAGTACGTCGAGCTAGTTTGAGTTGCGTTACTACAGTAACTCAACCTCTGTGGCTCGCCCCACATCGAGTTAGTTTGAGTTGCGTTACTACAGTAACTCAACCTCCGTGGCTCGCCCCACATCGAGTTACTTTGAGGTGCGTTACTACAGTAACTCAACCTCCGTGGCTCGCCCCACATCAAGTTACTTTGAGGTGCGTTACTACAGTTACTCAACCTCTGTGGCTCGCCCCACATCGAGGTACTTTGAGGTACGTTACTACAGTTACTCAACCTCTGTGGCTCGCCCCACATCGAGATACTTTGAGGTACGTTACTACAGTAACTCGACGTATGTGTCTCGCCCACATTGAGTTAGTTTGAGTTGCGTTACTACAGTAACTCAACCTCCGTGGCTCGCCCCACATCGAGTTACTTTGAGGTGCGTTACTACAATAACTCAACCTCTGTGGCTCGCTCCATATCGAGTTAGTTTGAGGTACGTTACTACAGTAACTCAACCTCCGTGGCTCGCCCCACATCGAGTTACTTTGAGGTGCGTTACTACAGTAGCTCAACCTCTGTGGCTCGCCCCACATCGAGTTACTTTGAGGTGCGTTACTACAATAACTCAACCTCCGTGGCTCGCCCCACATCGAGTTACTTTGAGGTGCTTTACTACAGTAACTCAACCTTGTGGCTCGCCCCACATCGAGTTACTTTGAGGTGCGTTACTACAGTAACTCAACCTCCGTGGCTCGCCCCACATCGAGTTACTTTGAGGTGCGTTACTACAGTAACTCATCCTCCGTGGCTCGCCCCACATCGAGTTACTTTGAGGTGCGTTACTACAGTAACTCAACCTCTGTGGCTCGCCCCACATCGAGTTACTTTGAGGTGCGTTACTACAGTAACTCAACCTCCGTGGTTCGCCCCACATCGAGTTACTTTGAGGTGCGTTACTACAGTAACTCAACCTCCGTGGCTCGCCCCACATCGAGTTACTTTGAGGTGCGTTACTACAGTAACTCAACCTCCGTGGCTCGCCCCACATCGAGTTACTTTGAGGTGCGTTACTACAGTAACTCAACCTCTGTGGCTCGCCCCACATCGAGTTACTTTGAGGTGCGTTACTACAGTAACTCAACCTCCGTGGCTCGCCCCACATCGAGTTACTTTGAGGTGCGTTACTACAGTAACTCAACCTCCGTGGCTCGCCCCACATCGAGTTACTTTGAGGTGCGTTACTACAGTAACTCAACCTCCGTGGCTCGCCCCACATCGAGTTACTTTGAGGTGCGTTACTACAGTAACTCAACCTCCGTGGCTCGCCCCACATCGAGTTACTTTGAGGTGCGTTACTACAGTAACTCAACCTCCGTGGCTCGCCCCACATCGAGTTACTTTGAGGTGCGTTACTACAGTAACTCAACCTCCGTGGCTCGCCCCACATCGAGTTACTTTGAGGTGCGTTACTACAGTAACTCAACCTCTGTGGGTCGCCCCACATCGAGTTACTTTGAGGTGCGTTACTACAGTAACTCAACCTCCGTGGCTCGCCCCACATCGAGTTACTTTGAGGTGCGTTACTACAGTAACTCAACCTCCGTGGCTCGCCCCACATCGAGTTACTTTGAGGTGCGTTACTACAGTAACTCAACCTCCGTGGCTCGCCCCACATCGAGTTACTTTGAGGTGCGTTACTACAGTTACTCAACCTCTGTGGCTCGCCCCACATCGAGTTTCTTTGAGGTGCGTTACTACAGTAACTCAACCTCCGTGGCTCGCCCCACATCGAGTTACTTTGAGGTGCGTTACTACAGTAACTCAACCTCCGTGGCTCGCCCCACATCGAGTTACTTTGAGGTGCGTTACTACAGTAACTCAACCTCCGGGGCTCGCCCCACATCGAGTTACTTTGAGGTACGTTACTACAGTAACTCAACCTCCGTGGCTCGCCCCACATCGAGTTACTTTGAGGTGTGTTACTACTGTAACTCAACCTCCGTGGCTCGCCCCACATCGAGTTACTTTGAGGTGTGTTACTACAGTAACTCAACCTTGTGGCTCGCCCCACATCGAGTTACTTTGAGGTGCGTTACTACAGTAACTCAACCTTGTGGCTCGCCCCACATCGAGTTACTTTGAGGTGCGTTACTACAGTAACTCAACCTTGTGGCTCGCCCCACATCGAGTTACTTTGAGGTGCGTTACTATAGTAACTCAACCTCCGTGGCTCGCCCCACATCGAGTTACTTTGAGGTGCGTTACTACAGTAACTCAACCTCCGTGGCTCGCCCCACATCGAGTTACTTTGAGGTGCGTTACTACAGTTACTCAACCTCCGTGGCTCGCCCCACATCGAGTTACTTTGAGGTGCGTTACTACAGTAACTCAACCTCCGGGGCTCGCCCCACATCGAGTTACTTTGAGGTGCGTTACTACAGTAACTCAACCTCCGTGGCTCGCCCCACATCGAGTTACTTTGAGGTGCGTTACTACAGTAACTCAACCTCCGTGGCTCGCCCCACATCGAGTTACTTTGAGGTGCGTTACTACAGTAACTCAACCTCCGTGGCTCGCCCCACATCGAGTTACTTTGAGGTGCGTTACTACAGTAACTCAACCTCCGTGGCTCGCCCCACATCGAGTTACTTTGAGGTGCGTTACTACAGTAACTCAACCTCCGTGGCTCGCCCCACATCGAGTTACTTTGAGGTGCGTTACTACAGTAACTCAACCTCCGTGGCTCGCCCCACATCGAGTTACTTTGAGGTGCGTTACTACAGTAACTCAACCTCCGTGGCTCGCCCCACATCGAGTTACTTTGAGGTGTGTTACTACAGTAACTCAACCTCCGTGGCTCGCCCCACATCGAGTTACTTTGAGGTGCGTTACTACAGTAACTCAACCTCCGTGGCTCGCCCCACATCGAGTTACTTTGAGGTGTGTTACTACAGTAACTCAACCTCCGTGGCTCGCCCCACATCGAGTTACTTTGAGGTGCGTTACTACAGTAACTCAACCTCCGTGGCTCACCCCACATCGAGTTACTTTGAGGTGCGTTACTACAGTAACTCAACCTCCGTGGCTCGCCCCACATCGAGTTACTTTGAGGTGCGTTACTACAGTAACTCAACCTCCGTGGCTCGCCCCACATCGAGTTACTTTGAGGTGCGTTACTACAGTAAATCAACCTCTGTGGCTCGCCCCACATCGAGTTACTTTGAGGTGCGTTACTACAGTAACTCAACCTCCGTGGCTCGCCCCACATCGAGTTACTTTGAGGTGCGTTACTACAGTAACTCAACCTCCGTGGCTCGCCCCACATCGAGTTACTTTGAGGTGCGTTACTACAGTAACTCAACCTCCGTGGCTCGCCCCACATCGAGTTACTTTGAGGTGCGTTACTACAGTAACTCAACCTCCGTGGCTCGCCCCACATCGAGTTAGTTTGAGTTACGTTACTACAGTAACTCAACCTCCGTGGCTCGCCCCACATCGAGTTACTTTGAGGTGCGTTACTACAGTAACTCAACCTCTGTGGTTTGCCCCACATCAAGTTGCGGAGAAACGAATTAACAAATGGCGAAATTAAATTTTTTATATTCAGCCTTTATGACCCTCTGTATATTTATGCAAACGTCCCTCTATTTTTTAATTCACACCGTTCCGTAAATATTCTTTTACGAACATGTTATATTATTTAAAACGGTTTTGTTATTCTCTTATTGGTTTGCCTTTATTTTAATGTGCCTTTTGGTTTAATTAGTTTTATATTGAAAATTTTAATTGTTTCACAGATATAATAATTTATCAAGAATTTATAATTTGTTATTTGATTTTATTGTATCAGAATCTTAATTGCCTAAATTTAATGCCACTTAATTTTTTAATTTATTATATTTCAATATAAATAGTAGTAATATAATTGACAACTAATTCAAGAAGTGTAATAAAAAAACGATTAAATGTTCACATTATTATCTGGGGCGGTCCATATTAATTTACTAAAGACCGAATTCCATCCACACATCCCCTGTGAAGGTGATGGTGCTCCTCTCAATCTGGTGGAGTCAATGTCATTCAGTTCACATTAATTACATCTGTCAACTGCGTTGACTAAAGGCGGGGTAGCTCATTTGGTTGAGCGCCGGGCCTGCAATCTATTGGTTGTATATATATATATTGTTTATTGACAATCGGTATAAAATATGTAAATAGATACAAACACCGCTCATCCCTTGGAGAACCAAAAGTCCAAATTGCACAGGCACAAGTGAAACTGAAACTATAGACAGCACCTACAGAGTAGGCCTATTCGTGTAACATATAAATAAATGTCATTTATGAAATACACAACTACAATACAAAAAAAAAAAAAAAACTGTAAATAAATAAGTCATGGGCAAAACAACAAGAGTACATATGAAAACAATAACTAAATGTCATTAATTAAATAAACAAGAGACTATAACTAAATATGTCTGGGCAAAGCACAAAGGGTACATAGGAAACTATAATTAAATGTCATTAATGAAATATGCGAGAGACAATAAGTAAATAAGTCAAGGGCAAAACAACAAGAGTACATATGAAAACAATAATTAAATGTCATTAATGAAATAGACAAGAAACTATAAATAAATAAGTCTGGGCAAAAACTCAGAGTACGTATGAAAAAAAAAAAAAAAAAATAAACTATAAATAAATAAGTCTGGGCAAAAACTCAGAGTAGGTATGAAAAATAAACTATAAATAAATAAGTCTGGGCAAAAACTCAGAGTACATATGAAAACAATAATTAAATGTCATTAATGAAATAGACAAGAAACTATAAATATATAAGTCTGGGCAAAAACTCGGAGTACGTATGAAAAAAAAATAAACTATAAATAAATAAGTCTGGGCAAAAACTCAGAGTAGGTATGAAAAAATAAACTATAAATAAATAAGTCTGGGCAAAAACTCAGAGTACGTATGAAAAAATAAACTATAAATAAATAAGTCTGGGCAAAAACACAGAGTACGTATGAAAACAATAATTAAATGTCATTAATGAAATAGACAAGAAACTATAAATAAATAAGTCTGGGCAAAAAACTCCGAGTACGTATGAAAAAAGAAACTATAAATAAATAAGTCTGGGCAAAAACACAGAGTACGTATGGTACTATAATTAAGTGTCGTTAATGAAATATGCGAGAGACAATAAGTAAATAAGTCATGGGCAAAAACACAATGAGTACATATGAAAACAACCTATAACTATAATTTAATGTCATTAATGAAGATTTATTCCAGCCAAAATTAACGTTAAGAAGTGTAAATTATATTAACTTACTCCAGTTTTTCTAAAACTTAGTTCAGTCCTAGCTGTAGGTTCAGCCCCGCCAGGGTCCACTCAGCCTTTCATCCACTGGGGTCGATAAAATGAGTACCAGTTAAATAACTGGAAGCAAATCTTGGGATAGGAGTAGCGCCCATCCTTACCCTCGGGTAGCAGCTATCGAAAGAGGAGCCTTCGGGTTGCCTCCGGCTTCGGCCGACTGTTTGCTTTGCTTGCTTGCTTTGTCAACTGTGTAAGCTTGGCTTTTAGCTGCTGAAATTCATCTTGAATTATCATTATGTTGTGTCGTTCATGCATTAAGGGGGGGGTACACCCCCCCTCAGGTCAAAATTTTCAATTTTTGTTTTTTTATTTCATCTAAGGTAGAATTTAATGCGGATTTCAAATCTGGAAACGGCTTAGCGAGATCTCTTTTACTTCTCGAGTAATGGCTGGTTTTCCGTCTGTATGTCTGTCTGTCTGTCCATCGAAATATTAAAAAGGGCATAAAATAAGCAATCTGAAATGTTTACTGTTAGGATTTTTCTTAATGTCGATGTCTGTTTTAATATTTGGAATTATATAATCACTATGTCTGTATCTCAGTCTGTCTCTCAGTTTATCTGTCTGTTTGTATGTCTGTCTGTCTGTCAACATGTCCATCAAATTTTAATTAATATATATTTAATAGATATTTGTGAGTTTTGTATTACATATTGAACAGTTGTCTAATGGACTAGTTGACTACTAGTAATAACAAATGTGAACCATCATATAACAATAGCTAGTAATAATTATTCTGGGAAACAACCATAAATCTATTTTTTTTAAATTCCGCAGGCTCTGAGAATATTTCACGTGCTGCGCGAAGTCTTCATGTGCAGCATGAACTTTTCATGTGCCGCGTGAAGGCTTCTCATTCTGATCAAAAAGCTTTCCGAGGTGCTCGATTAATTAACATGCTTTATGAAGAATTTAAGTTCTACGTGAAACCTTCACCTGCTGCGCAAATGTCTCACGTGCTGCGCGAAGGTTTCACGTGCTGCACAAAGCTTAATGTTCTGTGTATAGGCTTACTATAAAATTATGTGGAAATTTTTATATAATTTTGAATGTTTCTTAAGGTTATCTCATTATTCCATGACTATTTATTACTAAATGACGAAATAGTATGCGATCAAATCAATACGCCAAAATGTAATTTGTTCACGTGCTGCGCGAAGTGTTTTTTGGCAAGCACTCTAAAATTATTTTAACAGGTTGTTAAAAGTGGGTAGGGGTTTTTTTGAACCAAATTTCATGAAATCCATTGAGAAATCACAAAATATGGATAGGGAATAACCAATGGGAAAAGAAAAGGAGATACCAGTACTGAAAATAGCGGGAACATTTGAAATATATTGTTCTTAAACTTTAAATGCGTTTATCTCGGAATTGTATTTTTCACATTCAAAATACTACTACTCAGCCATTTCTTAACCAATTTTCGAAATTTTTTTTTTGTTTAATTTCTTTTCGGGTTTTGATCAAAAGTTATCGGTTAGAATTTTGAATTGTGCCATATTAATTTCTTGAAATTAGTTAATATCTATTAAGTAATAATTAATATTAGTTAATAATATTTAAAAAATATTTAAGACCTAAATAAAAAATGTAACCGATAAGTTTTGTGGAGCCGAGGATGCTGATTCAGAAAAACCAAGTTTCGAAAATTTTCGCCCAAAATTGTGAGACTAGTAGTGTTTTTAGTGAAATTAACAATTTCGCTGGTGGCCGCTAGAGGGCGACGCAAATTTAAAAATTTTTTTTTTGAACCCAATCTTTGGCCATATGTTAATCCCCCGAAAGGTATAAAATATACAAAATTACACACAAGCAGAAATTATAGCCATTTGCAAAAAAGGTCCATAGGGGGGTGTACCCCCCCCTTAACTCAGTGGAGGAACTCATTTGATTGTTGTAATAAGTTGCAGTCTGTCTCTAGTTTACACATTCTTTAATGCTAGATATTGCACTCAGAAACTCCGATCTCAGTTGGGTTACCGTATTTCCATCATTTTCTCGTCTCGTTTTCTCATCTCGTCTCGTCGTCTGGTCTTGTTTTCTAGACGTTTTCTGCATTGCTCACTTAATGTGCTCTCAACCAATGAACGCATCAACGATATCTTGTGCTATCTCATTTTGTGAGGCCCTACTTCTTGGCTTAAGTCTCATCATTTGGGTTGGTGACAATAATGTTTGATTCTTTCAAATATGTCTCCCCTTGTCTGGCTCCTCTCATCATTGTCCAGAGAAAGTAATTTTGTAATAACTTCTTTGCGAGGTCGCTGCATTAATTCATATAATAGTCGAATTATCTGGTAGAAATTTCAATGGTGCAATAGGCGTATTGATAGTACTTGGCCTCGCAGTCTTTGTATATTTGCTATCAACAACTGCACTTGTCAAATCAACCTTCACCGCCGATATGCTATCACGTAACCAAACCATGCCCTTAGTTTTGAGGAGTTTGTGTGCTCAGGACGAATAGATGGACTTCCAGTTCCAAAAGCCAAAGCATACAGGCAGCACCACAATCATACTCATTGCTTTGTCCTGGGAACTGTCTATTCTATATCAACCTTCCAGTTTTCAGCCCCACCACGGACCTTGCTAATTAAATTTAGCAGGTAGCTTATTGTCTTAGCAGTTGGGTCTAATTTGAATTATTCCATACTATTTACGCTATAAACTTTTCTATCCATTTGATCTGCTATATGAAGCACAAAGTGACTTTTCTTTTACTTTTCTTTTTAGTTCTTTATGTTTATCGACAGGTTTCTTATCAGTACCGCAGGTTGGCCAGCAACACAACACGCATCTGTTTACATCCTAATGTAAGAGCTACTCGTCATCGCGCGTCGCTAGTGCAGTTGGATGGATACGAATAGCAGACCGACTATTCCTAAGCTACTACTACTGTACAGTACTATAATCGGCCTGCTGCATTGAAGTAGCACATTGTGATGCTATGCCAGCTTAACAAAAACATGTTGTCACCACAATTGGCAAGCGTAATCGTAATGCACCATGCATTAATAATGCTATGCCGGCTTATCAACAAAGTTGCACCGCCATAACTCCATATCCCCCATGAATTTCGCGCGAGATTATCCGCATATTCAAGGCCGGTGACCTTAGAGGCGTCTCAAAAAAGTCATGGGCCCTCCATCATGCTTATTTTCTCCATGGGGCTGTCAAAGCACAAGATTGGGCACGGGCTGGTCCTCACGGCAAAATCAATGTCATGCAAAGGAATGTATCCCTAGACACATGTATAGTCAATGTTCCAATCGTTTTAGCTTATATTTGATACATTTTGCGTGTTTTTTGTAAAAATTCTGACTTATGGTGTTTTGCCAAATTGAGGATACCTTGTTTTCTAGGCAATACCCCGTAACTATCGTATAGTTACGGGATAATACCAGAAAACGGTGTTCCTCCTTATTATGGCAAAACACCATAAGTCAGAATTTTTACAAAAAAACCGCAATATATTTCAATGGTGATTCTAAATCAATTTGAAAGTTTAGTTATATGAATTCTATATATTTAGTTGTCAAAAAACACAATAACAAGTAAACTGAGGCATCTCTCTAAAAAATAAACAGTTTTTATCGATTATCTCAGAACTACAAAAATCGACTTAGGGGGTTCTGCCTTGAAGGTGACGCTAAGAAAAACTGAAAATTACAAAAATTTGCTTTGGGAAAAACTTCTAATTCTGAAAGTAAGGGCTTATAACACTGTGTTAGAAACAAGCAATTGTGTACTTATTATCCACTGTGAAATTAAATCAATCGTTACTTAATAATATTGATATTTAGGGGCTAGGATTTCTCTCTCTCAGACTGTAAGCAAAGCTGTTCAATGGGGTGGGACCCAACTACACTAGGTTTGTCTTATAGCCAGATTGCTGGCTTTTAGTTATATTACAGTTATATACTGTACCGTACAAGTATAAAATTTAAACTCTCTATGGCCTGTATATTTCCTTATAAAATTAGACAACAATATTCAATCAATTAATTTAAAATTGTCCATCTAAAACAATAATTTATTGTTATTATCATATCGTCCTATTTTTTACATTATATATTTAAATTCACCGTCACTCACCCCACGCCACGCCACGCCACGCCACGCCACAACAATTCATTTATTATTATTAATTTATTGTTTAATTTATTATAATTAGAGACCGTTAGAGCTTCTTGCTGTCAAAAAACATATGTTTGTTTGTTTGACTGTGTGTGTGCGTGCGTGCACATTGATATTGGCTTGGAAGCGAAAGAGGTTCTACATGTTGGGATGTCAAGTATATGTGCAGCTATAACTCTGTCTTCGTTCAATCCAATATTCCATTAAAAAATCAGTCAGCTATAATCACAACAACTGTCGGGCAGACTTACATTGATACTGGACGATTATATTGACATGACACCCCCACTCTCTACCTCCATTATATTATTAATCAAACCACTATTGAGCGAAAGCGCCCTCTGGTTTTGTATTGACAGCGAGCCAGCCACTATTTGGAAACGCATTGGTTGGTCCGGTAACGTAACGAACGCCAATGAAACCATTAAACCGAAAGAAGAAGAATTCCGGGTTCATTTCGAAACGCTGCTGAACTCCGGGGATACGGAGGAGGTAATCGACACGCAGGGTTGCCCTTACATCCCTATTCTCGATGACCCTATATCGACAGAGGAGGTCTGCGAGGGCATACAGGAATTAAAAGCCTCAAAGTCCGCCGGTCCCGACGGGATTGGTCCTGGTGTGTTAAAACTCCTTTCGCAGCAGTGGATATTAGTTCTGGTGTCAATACTAAACTTGATATTCCTATCGGCGAAGGCACCGGCAGATTGGTCATACAGTAAACTTACGGCCGTTTTTAAACGGGGTTCATCTATTATATGCTCTAATTATAGGGGCATCAGTGTATTGAACTGCATTACAAGGTTATACGACGGTATATTGTGCAAGCGGCTATCGGCTTGGTTTAAACCTGATTCAGAACAGGCGGGAGCTCAGAAATATCGTAGTTGTGCGGGACACATTTTAACTATACGGTTACTTATAGACTACGTAATTTTTAAGAAATTAAAGTTGTATATTGTTTTTATAGATTTTTCAACCGCTTATGACAAAGTCCCCCGATCATCCCTTTTCAATTTATTGAAATCAATGGGATGTGGAGCGAGAATGCTTACAGCACTGATATGTTTATATACTGGTACAAAGAGTATTCTAGGATCTGTTAAGATACTAACTAACATAGGTGTTCTGCAAGGTTCACCAAGTAGCTGCTTTTTGTTCACTTTTTTTATAAACCCGTTAATTCGTATGCTACGGTGTTGTTTACCCGATGGTTTTTTAAATTGGCTGCACTCTCTAATCCTCATGGACGACTCAGTAATTTTAGCGACCAACCGCGTCCGTTGTGTTGAGAAACTTGGTGTATTATTAAATTTTTGTGCCCGGTCTGGAATGATCATAAACCGTAAAAAAACCAAATTTATGATAATTGGTAAAATAACTCCGGGCGAGAAACATGATATACTTGTAACCAATAATATGTATGGGTGTCTTACAATTGAGAATTGTGATTCATATATTTATCTAGGGTCACCGATAACGCAGGACGGTTCAATGAACTCCGTAATTGCTGTACACACAAAGGATAAAATTAAGCATGTTAATAAGTATTTTGCTTTTCTATCAAAGCATTCAGAAGCACCAATTTTCGTAAAACTGAAAGTATTCCAAGCCGCAGCTGTGGCCGCAATCTCCTACGGTGTTCGCGCTTTCAGACCTTTGGCAGTTTAACCCGCCAAATTAGGATGTCTTCTAGATAATAAATCGCTTTAGCCTCTAACAAGTATTTGATTCACTACACTAGTTGAAACCAATCTGTGCGCGATCATTCACCCGTTGGATATACCCGGGAGATTAACTTCGACGGCTTAATCGTATTGCTATGTAAGCCTAATGTATTATTCGACTGACAGTATTATATAATCTCTGACAATATTATTCACCTTCGGGGAATATTAACAGTTCCTTTAGGACGTGGCGCTCTATCTATATAAACAGAGTTATGACTTAAACTACTCACAACGATATGGCTTAGTTACAATTCACATATATGGCGCATTCTTTAGGAAATGCTTCGTTATCAGTCTCACTCATACACAATGCTGCACAATACTGCACACTGATCTGCCGATCTTCACTGATTTTAGTCACATATAAAAGGAACACGGACCGAATCATGTAGGGTCTATCAAATAACATTAGATTCACTTCAAACCACTTTAACATAAGTCACAATCGTTATATGTAACCTTTCTCTCTTACCTTCGGTATATCAAGAATATTGGGTTTTCGGGGTTATTTCTTGTTATTCCAAATATAATAATTCATCAACCATATTATGAAGAACCGACAGTAAATAGCAGTATAACAATATAAAAGTATGCACAGGTTGTTTGATTAGGTATGGTGTGTTATGATAACGGATATATGTCCTTATAATTAAGCCTACTAGTGTAAGGCTAAAGCAGAAAAGCACAAAATACTCCAAAGCCGTTCTTCCTTGGCTCAGGACTGAATGATAACACTGCCCATAATGCATTACGTGATTTCTCGGAAATTTCTGTACAAGAGCCATAAAAACGCTCTGATTGGTTGACTGAACTGAGAGATGCCGTAGAACAAAGAAAATCGACACGTATGAATATCAGCTGTTAACCGTCGTCATAGTAACTACTGTTCAAGAGTATCTCGCTTCTTTTGCGTCACGGAATTGCCATAGAATCATCAACTATGCCTTCCACAGTACACATACGGAAGAAATAGCTCTTAGATCCTCTAAAAACACCGATACAGCAATAATACGGCCTCTTACGCCTATTAAACCAACTACAGAGTATTTTACGGAAAAAATAAGGAAAAATAACCGGGCAATTCAGCAAAAGCTTTTACACCGCTCCCAGAAAATGGGATTTTCAGTCTATAAAATATAAAAATCACAGTTTCTAAAACATAAAGATACTCTAAACAGTTAGTTTTTCTTGCGCGGACGGCGTTCACGCAGTTTCCCGAGGCCAGCAAGAGTCCTTTTCTCTTTGGGGCGAGCCACTTTACTAGAAAGGCTATAACTCCTGGGTAAAGGGTGCAATACAATTGCATTAGAAGGTTTGGGTTTACGGTCGGTGTCTCGTCCATTTCGATATGCTTCTCCTCGAGCTGATTTTCCTCCGCTTGTCATGGGATACGTTCGTCCAAAACTCTCGCAGAGAATAGGGTTTTCTAAGCTTGATATCTTCTTAGAGATTCGAGATTTCCCAATCGAACTGAGATAAGGCCAATTCGTTTATCGATTGGACTTACTGTTATAACTTACGTTTATCTGAACAAACGCAGGTTTCTTTTTTGATCTTTATAGAATAGCGTTTAACTCGTTTCGTACAACGCTCTCCTTCACCTTGACGAAGGGTTGTATCGCGTTAAACGGGGACGACCATACGGTTGGATAGTGATATTAGGTGTCCGCGTCACAATCCGGCTAGGTAAGATGGGCGGCTAGCTAGAAATCACTGTCGGGGTGTTACCGATTAATGGTTAGGGTAGCACTAGATCTTTGAACAGTGAATACAGTCCGCGAGGACCCGCGACACCACCAGGATCGCAGGTCTGAGGTCCAACTAAGGAATGAGGAGGTTTGACCGAGTATTCCGGGACTCTGATCGTAGGTTTACTCCAGGATCGTTCGAGCCGAGTGAGCATAGGTGATACGTCAAACAAGTTTCGCTCGAAACTCCAGTAAATATAACGAGCACAACTGTGTTTAACACAACGTTTCCGTGGATGTTTATGTCTTTCCGTTTATTGGCTGGGTCTAGGGCATTTATCGTAATAATACCAAAGACGCACGTCTTGAAGGGGAAACGCGGGTGATCGCTCTCCAGTTTTACAATATTCCTCCATCTGTTCGAAGCTATCTGGAACGACAGGTAGTGGTCGATCGGCGGTAAGATACATCATCGTAAAATAGAGCCGTTTGAGTTCCATCATAGGATCTGGATGTATACCTTGAGGATATCGAGTTTCGAGGTTTTGTTGACTGGCAACATTGAAATAGGTCTCTCTTAGAAATTCTAGATATTCGTTGAAGCCGCTACGTTTATCAGGTTCTTCAATGTCTTCTCTTTCGAGTTTATTTCGAATAGAGTTCTCGTGTTCTATTTTCGATTTATCGTTTCGACTCCGCTGGGTATGATATTTAAATAAAACCATTTCCCTTTTGGTGTCTACATCGTCGGTGTCGTGTAAATCAATAGGATGACCAGTGGTCAAGAAGTCCATATACGTACCATTACGATGCGTATAGCGAGCAGTGAATTTTCTATAGTCCAATTCACGCGTAAGTTGCTCCTGGGACATTGGCGGTTCGATATAACGACCATCGTCCTCCGTAGTAGTTGGATCAGCGTCGCCGCGTATCAAGCTATCGACAAACGCTTGTAAAGGTAGAGTATATCTCTCCCTGATACCAAGATCATCTTCTATTAATTCAGTCATATCTGCTATACGAGTTCACCAATATTATAATGAGTTTATATATTTATTAGGCGAGCGGGCGTCGCTGCCTACTTCTCCCTTGCCCCCGGACAGTGTGAGATCCTCAGCGCCGATATACCGCTGTCGCTGTACTTTCGCCAACGACGTAGCCGTACAATGACAACGATAACCGGCACAAGTCACTCCACTGTCCGTCCCAAAGGCTTAGATGTACTTCAGGTTTTCCTTGGAGAGTTAGGTTACTTTCACGATTGCGACTAGCTACTGTAAACACACTTTAGCAGTAACATTCACCTATAAACTCACAAATACCACACAACTGGTCACAACTACGCACATTCGGGCCATTTGTCCATGTCACTGTATTATTATGTATCCTTGGATACTAGCAGTGCGCTATTTATTCCCTATGCTATTCAATGGGACAAGCTTTCTATTGTTCTTTTAACTCAATTCTAATTCTAGCGTGGTTGTTGCTATGGTGACATTATGTAAAGCTAGCGGTAGAATTAGGGTAATTCCAATGCATACAGATCTGGGATGTTATTTAATAGTAATTCTTTAATAGTCAATGTTCTGTTTTATACATGACTTTATGAATTTTATCGGCTATTGACTATGTTTGGGAGACTTTCGCACACTCATACGCATAATAAGATAAATCTCCACTCCCTTGATCTATTAATTAATGGAATTTTGGGAATGTTATAAATTGCGTAAAAATGGCAATTTATTAAATTCATTAAAAGGCATGAATTTAAATTTATTCCCTGAAATTTTATTATTTGATAATTAAATGGACATATTTTGAGTCCAGAACATGTCTGGGGACACAAGATCCTTAATTCTATGAAAATTGTCTTTTTAAGAATATCGGTAAATGCTACGATATCTTAATTGCCTAGAATTGTTGAAGGATCTGAATTTTACAGATTTTGATTTATTAGATTTGCAAATATTAAATAATTAATATTTGAGATGGGCACCGATTTATTCCAGAACTTGTCTGGGGACGTTAACCACTGATTCTAGAATTTGTCTTTCAAGTATATCGGTGGGTGCCGCGATATCTTAATCGACTAGAATTACAGATGGTCAAAGGGTTCAACAGATTTATTTTGCGTTATACGCTACTGTTAAAGGGACATCACGCTACTATATGTATTATTTAATATACGGTATGAGAGCAATATCGCACGAAGCAATGTCAGTGTGAAGAGGCAAGTCGTTTCCAAGGTCTACCCAGAGCTTGGTTTAGCCGAGACACGAGGATCTGAACTTTGCATTCCTAATACTCTGCCTACCAATAATACTTAAATATAGTAGTGGCTTTATTGTACTTTGATAAGTACGGACATTTCATCTTACTGTAGTCACGTATTTATAATATGATACGGACAGTAAGGAAAGAGAAAAAGAATTATTTCTTGCCGTCGCATTAAATATAATATATACGTAATTAAGTAATAAACGCGAATATATATTGCACTAATCTACTAAATAATCGCTAAATAATATTCTACTAAATAAAATTAAATAAAACGATTATAATAAAAATACATAGTAATACATACATAAATATAAAATAATAAAATAATAGAGTCACACACCCACTCCATATGTTGTTACGTTATGGAGTCCCTAGATGTTTGAAGGATTAGGGAGGTGGTCGTGGGAAGAGAATCTTGCCTTCCACAGTTTCCGGAGAGTCCTCCATTCCCTTCCGGTAAACACAAACGACCGACTGGGTGATTGAGTCGCTGCATCCCGAATACAATTCCAGGTTTCCTCTTCGTCCTGGAATAGTGACGATAGAAACATCGCTCTAAGTACACGACGGCCTTACAAAGCCGATTCCAGGAGCTATAGTGGTCCGTCGCTCCCTGCAGGAGAGGTGAGAGTCCCTGCGAGACGTCTGATGTTCCAGAGCTCCAATCGCTCTCTCTGATCTTCATGAAGGATCCACTCGCGGTGGGGAGGTCCAGATCCACGGCGTCGTCCCTGTCAATATGTAATACCGACAGATCTATCCCGGGTTCAAATAACTCCGATCCACCCGTCCGGGTTTTAGGTTTGACTTTCTCCGCTCCCTTGGCTGGTCTAATCTCAGTCGGAGTAAGATGGGGAGGCCATTCATCCTCCTTACTCAGGAAGTCGGGTTCACCTAACCGGTCTGTAGTATCTGTCAGTTCTTGAGGAGTTGCTCCTCTGGAAGCGATGTCAGTTGGATTAAACTTCTTGGGACAATATCTCCATTGATCTACATTGGAGCTAATATCGTCATTATCTGAGGAGTATGGTGTTCCCTCAGTTGGGTCGTCTCCCTCACTAGTATCATCTTCCCATTCACTCACCTGGCAGACGCGATCTTGAAGCAGTCTTTCTCTGAGCGTTCTTCGGGAAGGTCCAGTAAGGTACCAACCTACTCTAGTTCTTACCGCATAGGTCTGAAGTGGTTGCGGTTGAGCAGGTCGTTTCTCCAATGTCTCCAGCGCCTCATGCGCGTTTTGACCGATTAATATTTGTACTCCAGGATAATCGGTGTCGAATCTAGGAATGTTAAGTCGTTGGGCATGATCATCTTCGTCCCAATTATAAGGTTCCACTTGGGTGGTAGCGAAGTTCTTTATTGCCACCATTTTGACTGACCTTATACTGTGTTCTCCTAGTTTATCCTGTGGAGTGGACAACTCACCTATATAATAGTCGGCAGCCACAGCAGATTTCCAAACCTGCATGATCCCTGACATGTTTAGCTTGGTTCGGAACTTGGGTTGTCCAGCAAAGATGTCTTCGGCTAGTTCTTTATCGATGAATGTTCCTGTGCTGCCGGAGTCCAGGAGGGCGTTCACTATATAGCTCTTCTGAGGTCCGTGGACCCGTAACTGGACTACAGGAAATTCTCGGATTCCTACATTTGAAGTTGGCGCTTTCCAAGATTGTTGTTGATCTGAAGTAGTTAGGGTGAGGTCGCTGTCTGTGTCTTTCTCATACATGAGTGCTCGATACACTGCGGTGGTGTTTATTAAGTAACAGGATTCGTTTTGGTCGGAGAATTCGTCCGTATAGAATCCTTCCATCTCAGAACTTTGGTCAGTGTCGTTCACATCACTGAATTGGACATGTAGTTGTTCGGACTCACTTACCTGACTCGGGCTGCTTCGTTCGAATTCAGTGTGCAACAAGATATGATGTTTTGCACCACACTTTGCACACATTGCGTCGGAGTAACAGGTTCGCCGTTGGTGTCCTCGTCTGAGGCAATTATAACACAACCGCTTATCCCACATGACTTCCCGTCTCTCTTTTAATGATTTCTTTAAGAATTCATCGCACATATTCAAGCGGTGGGGCCCGTCGCACAGCACACATTTGGGCTTGATGTTACTTACTTTAACATGTGCTGTGTGGTGCACGTTCGTTCTTTCCTCGGGCTTTCTCACCTGAATTCTCTTGGGAGACGTAGGAGGAGTTTTTCTTACCTGTTCTCTCCTGTCATTGGTTCGAGCAATTCAGCAAAAGCTTTTACATACGGTTGCGAGACTTGGATTGGTAATTCAGCTTCGACAATTACAGTACATTACAATAACCTATTGTGCGCTGCGTTAGGTGTACGTAATAACATTTGCAGAGACATATTGTACATAGAATCGGGTCAACCCGAGCCAACGGCAATGTTTCGTTCTAGCCAGCGAAACCTATTGCTTAAACTTATGGCAAGGAGAGACCTGCATAGACCCGCTATATTCGCGATTGAGCTCTGCCGCGAGGCTGGGACCCCTATGGGTAGGGTCATTTCTGGGCTTTTAAACAGTCAGGATGACCCTGCCCAAACGAAACTGTCCGAGATACGCAACAGAGTTCTAATCAGCGATTCTTTACGCGCTTTTGAAGACCTTTAGCAGTTTAACCTGCCAAAATTTATATGTCTTTTGGTTTACAAATATACTTTAGAAGATGACAAATATTTAATACCAATAAACACAACATTAGCAGAAGCCAGCCTAGTGCGCGTCCATTCACCCGCTGGATATTCCCGGGAGACTGGATTCTGAGGGCTTAGATTATTATTGCAGTGTAAGCTTACTGTACTGTATTATTCGATTGATCGTTAATAATTAATTTCTGACTAATATTATTCACTTTCGGGAAATATTAACAGTTCCTTTAGGACGTGGCGCTCTATCTAAGTAAACAGAGATATGACTTATACTAATCACAACGGTAAGTCGGTAAGGCTTAAGATTCACGTATGAGGCGCATTCTTTAGGAAATGCTTAGTTATCAGTCACAATCATGCACACTACCGGTAACACACAATACTGCTCACTGATTTGCCGACCGTCAATGAATTTTATCATATATAAAGCGAACAGCAATTGACTCATGTAGGGCTTATCAAATAGCATTAAATTCACTACATACACAATAATATAAGTCGCAATCGCTATATATAACCCGCCTCTCTAACCTGTAGTGTATCAAGAAAATTGGGAAATTTGGGTTCTTTATAGATGTTCTCCAAATAATATTCAACCAAAACACAACAGTAAACAGCAGTATAACAATGTATGTTGAACCGATAATGCAAGACTGCACGGAGTTGCACCGATAACAGTTATACGCTCTATAATTTAAGCCTACTAATGTTTCTTCTAAAGTATGAAAACTAATTGACTCTAGAGCCGTTGTTCCTGGCCTAGATAGCAACAACACAAAGTATCACTAAAAAACAGTAAGACTGAACACTCTCCTTATGATCGGCCGAAAAGCTACATGTCGACAGGAAAAATCGCTCTGATTGGCTCAAGCCAAACAAAGAACCATGCGTCCAATGGCTGTTTCCATGTCAGCAACCAGCTGTTAGATGTCGTAATATGAATCATCACGGCTAAGCTGTGAAAAGTATTTGGTGTATTGCAGGTTTTTTGCCTTACCATGTCCGCTAAAACACGTATATAGCAGAATGACTTTTATGTCCGTTAAAACACCTGTAACGGTACCTTGCGGGCGAGGGGAATATATGTACAGTTAGAGAACCTTTTTAGAGTATTCCAGCGCCTGGGGGGAAACTGGATTGCGAAGCAAAAGGGGCCAGTTATATCCCACAGAAGCTTTTACACCGCTCCCAGAAAATGGGATTTGAGTCTATAAAATATACAAAATCACAGTTTCTAATATACGTAAATACTCTAAACAGTTAGTCTTTCTTGCGCGGACGGCGTTTACGCAGTTTTTTAAAGCTAGCCAGAGTCCTTTTCTCTTTGGGGCGAGCCACTTTACAAGGAGGGCTATAACTCCTGGGTGAAGGGTGCAATATGATTGCATCAGAGGGTGTAGGATTATGGTCGGTGTATCCGCCAGTCGAAGTACCGGGTTGATTGACATCAACGTCCGGGGAGAGGGGTCTAACGGCTTTGAGAGCTCGTTTCAAGACAGCCGCTCTTACGGGTCCTTTACGAGTGGTCTGAACGAGGGCCGTGGGTGGACCATAGGCAGTTAGAAACCTCCGGGGTTTAATGGTCCTTTCCAACTCGCGTTCGCGGGCTCGGTATTCGTAAGGCCGTCGATGTACTTCCGGTAACTCGGGTGTGAGTTAACAAACAAGTCTCCATAGTCCGGATCCTGACGGATATATTGATTAAGTTATAGGAATGAAGGTCGCTAGGATTAACACTCCTGAGAAATTTGCGTACGAATTTGGTTGAAATACATTCTCCGACGCGCTTCAGTAGTTCGTAACTCGATATGCGTGATTTCTGTTCGACAGAAGCGAATAGATAAGGATGGAACGCATAAATTCCTTCGTAAGCGCGTCCAGGATAATAACGATGGCGCGAATCACAATGTAAATCAGCGTTCGCTTCCCAAGCTCTGATGTAACGTAGTGTGATCATTTCATCTACGCCTTCCAAATCGTGATTAAAAGGGCAATCGAAACTGGCGTGTCCCTTTAGTTGACAATGGTGACATTGAGTCATAAATTGAGGGCAAACTGCAAAAACGTGCAAATTATTAAATCTGCAATACGCGCAATAAATTTCCATCGCCGGTTGTTCGTGGAAATAGGAACAGCGGACGTTTGTGTCCATGGGCGTAACATGGTCTCTCGATGCGCATAACCGACAACGTTGCCGAGAAACATAGTTGGCATGGCGATAATCGTACGCAGTGAGACACTGTGGACCTTGATACCATTCTAGGATGTAATCGTTGTCGCTGTTCCGAGCGCGATAGGCTGAATCTCCTCAGATTCTAGGCATATTGGTTCGTCTTCCCAGTCTGTTACGAATAGAATTTTCGTGATCTATTCTCGGTTTATCGTTACGACGCCGCTGGGTATGATATTTAAATAGAACCATTTCCCTTTCGGTGTCTACATCGTCCGTATCATGTAAATCGATAGGATGGCCGGTAGTTAGGAAGTCCATATACGTACTATTACGATGCGTATAGCGAGCGGTGGATTTTCGATAGTCCAATTCACGCGCAAGTTGCTCTTGGGACATCGGCGGTTCGATATAACGACCATCGTCCTCCGTAATGGTTGGATCGGCTTCACCGCGTATTAAGCTATCCACAAATGCTTGCAAAGGTAGAGTATATCGCTCCCTGCTACCAAGATCATCTTCCATCAACTCTGTCATATCTGCTATCTGAGTTTATTAATATCAAATGAGTTTATATTTAGGCGAGCGGGCGTCGCTGCCTACTTCTCTTTGCCCCCGGGCAGTGGGATTCTCAGCGCCGATGTACCGTCGTCGCGGTGTTTACGCCAACATGTAGCAACAGCACGACAACGATAACCGGCACAAGTCACTCCACTGTCCGTCCCAAAGGCTTGAATCCACTTTAGGTTCTTTCTATAGGAGAGTTGGGCTACTTTCACAATTGCGACTAGCTACTGTAAACATACTTTAGCAGTAACATTCACCTATAAACGCACAAATTCCACACAACTGTCACCAATTGTACACATACAGGCCATTTGTCCGTTAGTCAGTGCCTTCCAGAATGTCACGTTATTACTGTGTATCTTTGGATACTAACAGTGTGCTATGTATTCTCTATGCTATGCAATGGGACAAGCCTTCTATTGTTCTTTTAACTTGCTTCTAATTCTAGCGTGGGTGTTGCTATGGTGACATTATGGAATGCTAGCGGTAGAATTAGGGTAATTCTCATGCATACAGATCTGGGATGCTATTTAATAATAATTCTTTAATTGTCAATATCCTCTTTATGCATGATTTTATTAATTTTATCGGCTATTGACTATATGTTGGTGATTCTCGCACTCTAATACACTCAATAGGATGAATCTCCGCTCCCATGATCTATTAATTAATGGAATTTTGGGAATGTTATAAATTGCACAAAATGACAATTTATGAAATTCATTTAAAATACGAATTTAAATTTATTCCCGTGAATTTTATTATTTGATGTTAAAATTGACACAATTTGATTCCAGAGCAGGTCTGGGGGCATAGGATCCTTAATTCTATGACAATTGTCTTTTAAGAGTATCGGTAAGTGCTGCGATATCTTAATTGACTAGAAATTTAAAGGATCTGAATTTTACAGATTTTACTAAATATTAAATTAATATTTAAGATGGGCACCGATTTATTCCAGAGCTTGTCTGGGGACGTTAACCACTGATTCTAGAATTTGTCTTTCAAGTATATCGGTGGGTGCCGCGATATCTTAATCGACTAGAATTACAGATGGTCAAAAGGTTTAACAGATTTATTTGCGTTTTACGCTACTGTTAGAGGGACATCACGCTACTATATGTATTATTTAATATAAGGTAGAAGAGCAATATCGCACGAAGCAATGTCAGTGTGAAGAGGCAAGTCGTTTCCAAGGTCTACCCAGAGCTTGGTTTAGCCGAGACACGAGGATCTGAACTTTGCATTCCTAATACTCTGCCTACCAATAATACCTGAATATAGTAGTGGCTTTATTGTACTTTAATAAGTACGGACATTTCATCTTACTGTAGTCACGTATTTATAATATGATACGGACAGTAAGGAAAGAGAAAAAATAATTATTTCTCGCCGTCGCACTAAATATATTATAAGTAATTACGTACGTAATAAACACTAATATATTGCACTAATCTACCAAATAATCACTAAAATAACATTCTACTAAATAAAATTAAAGGAAACGATTATAATAAAATTACATAATAATACATACATAAATATAAATAAAAACAAATATAAAATGATATAGTCACACGCCCACTCCACATGCTATCACGTTATGGAGTCCCTAGATATTTGTTGGATTAGGGAGGTGGTCGTGGGAAGAGTATCTTGCCTTCCATAGTTTCCGGACAGTTTTCGGTCTCTTTCCAGTAAACATAAACGACTAGCTGGGCGATTGAGTTGTTGTGTTACTTTCTCCGCTCCCTTGGCCTGTCTAACCTCCGCCGTGGTAAGATGAGGAGGCCATTCTTCTTCTTCTTTACTTAAGAAGTCGGATCCACCTAACCAGCCTGGAGTATCTATCAGTTCTTGAGGAGTTGCTCCTCTGGAAGCGATGTCGGCTGGATTAATCATCCCAAGGCAATGTCTCCATTGATCTACATTGGAGTTAATATCGTCATTATCTGAGGAGTATGGTGTTCCCTCAGTTGGATCGTCCACATCACTGCTCTCCACTTCCCATTCCTTTACTTGGTATACCTGTTGTTGAGGTAATCTCTCTTTGAGAGTTCTACGGGAAGGGCCAGTGAAGTACCAACCTACTCTAGTTCTTACCGCATAGGTTTGTAGTGGCTGCGGTTGAGCAGGCCGTTTCTCCAATGTCTCGAGCGCCTCATGCGCGTTTTGGCCGATGAGTATTTGCACTCCAGGATAATCTGTCTGGAATCGAGGTATCTTAAGATGTTGGATGCTCTCATCCTCGTCCCAATTATAAAGGTCTGCTTGGGTAGTAGCGAAGTTCTTTATAGCCACCATTTTTACTGACCTTATACTTTGTGCTCCTAATTTATCCTGGGGGGTGGACAACGCACCTACATAGTAATCTGCTGTTATGGTAGATTTCCAAACCTGCATAATTCCGGACATATTCAACTTAGTTTGGAATTTGGGTTGTCCAGCAAAGATATCTTCGGCTAGTTCTTGATCGATGAATGTTCCTGTGCTGCCGGAGTCAAGGAGGGCGTTCACTATGTAACTTTTGTTGGGACCGTGAACTCTTACCTGCACTACAGGAAATTCTCTGATTCCTACGTTGGAAGTTGGAGCTTTCCAAGATGGTTGTTTGGCAAAAGTAGTTGGGGGAAACTCATTGTTGGTGTCCTTTTCATAAGTAAGTGCTCGATACACTGAGGTATTTATTAGGTAACAGGATTCGTTGGCGTCGGAGAATTCGTCCGTATAGAATCCTTCCATCTCAGACTCTTGATCAGTGTCATTTACATCACTGAATTGGACATGTAGTTCGGGCTCACTTACCTGACTCTGGTTGTTTCGTTCGAACTCACTGTGTAACAAGATGTGATGTTTCGCGCCACACTTTGCACACTTTACGTCGGAGTAACAGGTTCGCCGTTGGTGTCCTGATCTGAGGCAATTATAGCATAACCGCTTATTCCACAGGACTGTACGTCTGTCTACAAGGGATTTCTTTAGAAATTCAGCACACGCACTCAAACGGTGGGGCCCGTCGCACAGCGCACATTTTGGTTTGATGTTACTCACCTTACCTTGGGTAACGTTATGCACCCTCGTTCTTTCTTCGGGCTTTCTTCCGTGAATTCTCTTAGGAGACGTAGGAGGAGTTGTTGTTATCTGTTCTCTCCTGTCACTGGTTCGAGACTTGTATTTACTTACGTCTTTATAGGTCTTGTTGTCATAGTAAGATTTTGCTGTGTCTTTCCCGCTGTCCTCTTCTTGAGAAGCTTGGCTTTCGCCGTCGTCAGTATAACACACTGGTATTATCCTTCTCCTAGAAACGGGTTTCTCACTTACCTTATTTTCCGATGTTTTCTCTCTGGACTGCTTTATAAGTTGTAATTTTACTTCGCTATCTAAGAAGGACATGAGATCAGCCATGGTAGGGCTTCGTCGTTGTTGTTCATTCATGTACAACACTTTCTTGTCCCAGCGTGTACATACTCCACCCTTTGGTAAAGTAGAGACTACGGCTCCAATAACCATGGAACTCTGATATTCATGAGACTTACCTAACCAGTCCAATTGTCTACAGATCTCCCGAATTTCATCGGAAAACTCTATAATCCCGCTACTAAGGAAGTGTCGAGGGGCTACTAATTTTGCATACAAATACTTAGCTATGTTATCCTTGTTACCATACCTGATGTTTAATGTATCCCAAACTTGTCTTAATCCTTCTGGATGTCCAATAAACTTTAACGCCATTAACTTGGGAGGTCCTTCCAAGCACTTGATGAGGAACCTAAGTTTCTCTCCGTTAGATAGCACAGAGTTCTGTATGCTGTCTTTGTAATATTCGTTGAAAGGTAACCATTTCATCTCGTCTCCATTGAATTTGACGATCTCTCCTACTTTGACCGCTTGGCGGGCTTCTGTTCTAGCCATCTGACGCGTAAAGCTTTCTTGGGCCATCGTGTTATTTAATATCGAATTATCGGTATATAAATTTCTCGGATCATTATCAGGTCTATAGGGAATATCATTAACAACAGGTTTATAATCACCCTTAATAGGGTTTGCTATAGGAGTTTCTACTTCACTAGCAGTATAGATGCGTGTAGGCTCCACACCTTGCACATGTAATACTTCAGACCTAACAGGTTGACACAATGTTACAGGGGGTATTGGTATGCCCTTTTGTATATTGACTAATTTGTCGCGTTCTAGTGCGATACTTTGCTGCACTTCTTGCAACTCTGCTCTACCTTCCCTTACTGTTCCCTTAAGCTGGTGGACAGTCTCCTGCATCTGTCCGAGCAGGAGGTTCATCCCCCGCCGTCCCTCCTCTACCCACTCAACCGCCGAAGCGGGAGTCGCCAACATTGTAGCAGGCTGACGCGGGATGACGGGAGACAAATCTTTGATTCCTCTCTCAATGCTCAGGACGGGGATATTCGCATGGACTGTTCCACCGGGTACAGGCAGTGTAGTACTGTGTAAAGGGAATTTAGAGTTAAGCTCTGGAAGTGCAGGGGTCTCTAGCACAGAAGTGACTTGGGGAACGACAGGCCTAATTATTTCAGGCTCATCAACTATTGTAGGTAGTCTTTTGACCTGAATGGTTTGGTCTGTAGGTTCTGTACTACCTAAGTCTGTGCTAGCTAGTTGTCTTCTGACAGCTGGGGGCAAATCAGGCAATTTGTGACGGTAAGATGTTTTTCTACGCCTGCTTAGACGAGATCTATTTCCTCCGCCTTCAGGATCGGTGGTTTCGCTTTCCTCCGATGAAGTATAGCCCTGGCGTTTGGGAGTAGATTTTCTCATCATCTGCATGTGACTAGCAGTTAACTGTTTATTTATGTTGTCTTGCGTCTCTTGCAGCTTCTCCAACTCCAGTTGGGTAGTCTGCTCAGACGCTCTTCGTTCTGCTTCTGCTACTGCCTTTTTCGCCCTTGCTTCTGCTTCTGCCATGGCCGCCTTTGCTTCTGCCGCCGCTGCCTTTCTTTGTATTTCTGCTTCTGCCATGGCCGCCTTTGCTTCTGCCGCCGCTGCCTTTCTTTGTATTTCTGCTTCGGCTATTGCCGCTGCCTCCTTTCTTTCTGCTTCGGCTTCTGCGATTGCCGCCTCCCTTTGTTCCTCTATCCGTCTTTTCTTTAATTGTTCTTCTTGGACTCTAACGAGGCGGAGTTTTTCATCAAATTTAGCTTGGTTGGCAGCTAACATTTCCGCATCGATTGCGTCCAACACAAGCTTGGTTCCTTCACTATTAGGGCGAAGTCCAGACAGTCGTCTCCTCAACTCTTCGTCTCCTATGAATCGCTGATAGTCTGACAGATAGATGTCAATGGCGTCTCTAGTTCGCGGCTTCTCTGCTGCTGTTAATTCGCTTTCCACTTCGCTTTCCACCTCGCTTTCCACTTGAGAAGAAGTGGCGCCGGTTGATTCTTCATAGGTTGGCCGCTCATCATAAACCGTATCCGCCATCTTCGCTCCGCGTTCGGGTGTCCGCTCAGCAGTATCCGAACTACTGGAGCTATCGGGCCGCTGAGAACTAGGTTCTTGGCTAGGATGTTGCTGCGGTTTGACAGCTGCTTCTTGATCCCGCTTGACTTGGGCCCGAGTGCCGATGATAGACCTACCTTGTTCTCCTAGCCTAGGGTCTGACACTACTACTGTAGGGATGGCCTTTTTTACAATAGTAGGTGCCTTAGACTTAGGTCTAGGATGTTCTATACTTGGATCTGGGTCACTGATCTTTTTAAGGCACTGTCTAACAGTCATTCTAACACTTTCTAAGAGACTATCCGACAGTGATTGGGTTGTGTCTGACATGTTTGTTTACACAGTTGAATGCCTACGGCTATAAATACGTTAAAGCAAGTCTAGTAATTCAGTATCACTGTTGGCCTAGTACGGTAATTTATTACAGTATATTAGAATACCGGTATACACTTATAGTATATATAAGTATTGTAAACTAGGTTTGTCACAGAGTACCGGTATATAATTTTAGCACAAATATATATAAATATATAATAGGCCTATCGTGAATACCGGTATGCAGCTTACACTTATAGTATATATAAGTATAATTATGAACTAGAATTAATTACAGAATACCGGTATGATTTCAGCACAAATTTATAGAAATAAATATAATAAGCCTATGGTAAATACCGGTATGTCAATTATTTTAGAATAATTGAATTTCTGAATATTTTAGGGTTACTTGGTTACTTTAACTTACTTTATTACCGTTATTCAAGCAGTAGTCCAACTGATATTGAGACCTAGTTGTTGTATGGCAGGCCTACTATTTATAAATCGTTTGAGTTGATTTATAATATATATATACCCGTTTAAAAGGGGTTTTGTCAATATTTGAAATAAATGTTATTATTTCTGGGGAAGTCACTACACAGAAGCTGTGCGCTCTCAGTGAAGTGTTACCTATGGGACACTAAAACAGATAATTCTAATTTACCTAAGTTACTTAATACTACAAATTACTTACGATATGGTTGAGATTAATTCTCTAATTAAACACAACAAAAAATATTACGTACGAATTTTTAGGGTAATTTTACAGGAAGTCTACAAACCAGTCTAACAAAGGGTTAGAATTCGGTTTATTACAACGGACAGGGTACTACGGTATTTGAAATAATAAGTAGTAGTAAATATATTGCACTGTCCAGATAGGAAAATACCACCGCCTGACGACCTATAACCGTATCGCTATAGGTACTACGTTATGTATCACGGAGTGTTCCTACCTAGAAGTTAATTACCGCGGACTACCAGATCCAGCGTGCCTATTAACCACTTTACAACACAAAATATACTGCCTACACACTAATTACCTCGGAAAGCACTGTACACTAAACCCTAAATTAGGTACAAGTACTGGTACAACAAATAATCAGTAGTTAAATATACTTGAACAGTTAAAAGAACCACGGCATCTGCTGGAGTGACCAGAGCACAAAGTCACCAGTCTTGTCCTACGCCAAGCAGCCCGTGTAGTACCGGGGTTAATTTAACTATAACGGTATGTATAACAAACACAATTACTGTAGGAATAAACTTGGGGACATGAATGTTGCGAATAATCGCATAAACTCTGAATAATAAATATTACGCTACCCGTACAGAATACTCAAACAAAATACAAACCAAACGCTGGCAGACTACCACCAAGCCTAAATAAACTACTGTATGTGCAGATTCCAAAATGGTTAGTTAGTATGCGTTCTAACACGGTAGTACGACTTATTCTTTAAGAGGGGATTGACCTTACAGCTATGGCTGCCCCAACTTACTAACTGGCACTCTATCGGACAAACTCTACACACGCAGCAATCTCTTCAGACCTAATAATAGCTAGACAACAATCCAGCCTACAAAATATCTGAGTAATAACTATTACGGTACCTGAACAGACCACACAAACAAACACAGGCCAAAACGCTGGCAGAATACTGTCAAGCCTAAATAAACTACAGTATGTGCAGATTCCAAAATTGTTAGTTAGTATGCGTTCTAACACGGTAGTACGACTTATTCTTTAAGAGGGGATTGACCTTACAGCAATGGCTGCCCCAACTTACTAACTGGCACTCTATCGGACAAACTCCACACACGCCGTAATCTCTCCAAACCCAACAACAATCTGACAACAGTCCGGCCTACAATTATCTGAACAATCTGAGCAGACTTACACGTCTTCAGCTCAATATTAACTTACTAGGAAATAAAACTGACAGAAATAAGTAAACTATACAAAAGAATGAGGGGTGATCAATCCCTATTCCCCTGGTAGCCTACAATATACTATAGATCACAATCGAAATAATACTAATGTACTTATACTGGAAGTACCGGTTAGGACAGCTGGGCCTACAGACCTACAGAAGTACCGGTTCTGATAGTTGGACCTACGGACCTACAGCAGTACCGGTTCTGGCAGTTGGGCCTACTGACCTACAGAAGTACCGGTTCAGGTTTACCGGTTGACCGGTACTTTCAACTTCATTGCTTACTGCAATAAAGTCAATAACTGTTATTGTACGCGCTTTTGAAGACCTTTAGCAGTTTAACCTGCCAAAATTTATATGTCTTTTGGTTTACAAATATACTTTAGAAGATGACAAATATTTAATACCAATAAACACAACATTAGCAGAAGCCAGCCTAGTGCGCGTCCATTCACCCGCTGGATATTCCCGGGAGACTGGATTCTGAGGGCTTAGATTATTATTGCAGTGTAAGCTTACTGTACTGTATTATTCGATTGATCGTTAATAATTAATTTCTGACTAATATTATTCACTTTCGGGAAATATTAACAGTTCCTTTAGGACGTGGCGCTCTATCTAAGTAAACAGAGATATGACTTATACTAATCACAACGGTAAGTCGGTAAGGCTTAAGATTCACGTATGAGACGCATTCTTTAGGAAATGCTTAGTTATCAGTCACAATCATGCACACTACCGGTAACACACAATACTGCTCACTGATTTGCCGACCGTCAATGAATTTTATCATATATAAAGCGAACAGCAATTGACTCATGTAGGGCTTATCAAATAGCATTAAATTCACTACATACACAATAATATAAGTCGCAATCGCTATATATAACCCGCCTCTCTAACCTGTAGTGTATCAAGAAAATTGGGAAATTTGGGTTCTTTATAGATGTTCTCCAAATAATATTCAACCAAAACACAACAGTAAACAGCAGTATAACAATGTATGTTGAACCGATAATGCAAGACTGCACGGAGTTGCACCGATAACAGTTATACGCTCTATAATTTAAGCCTACTAATGTTTCTTCTAAAGTATGAAAACTAATTGACTCTAGAGCCGTTGTTCCTGGCCTAGATAGCAACAACACAAAGTATCACTAAAAAACAGTAAGACTGAACACTCTCCTTATGATCGGCCGAAAAGCTACACGTCGACAGGAAAAATCGCTCTGATTGGCTCAAGCCAAACAAAGAACCATGCGTCCAATGGCTGTTTCCATGTCAGCAACCAGCTGTTAGATGTCGTAATATGAATCATCACGGCTAAGCTGTGAAAGGTATTTGGTGCATTGCAGGTTTTTTGCCTTACCATGTCCGCTAAAACACGTATATAGCAGAATGACTTTTATGTCCGTTAAAACACCTGTAACGGTACCTTGCGGGCGAGGGGAATATATGTACAGTTAGAGAACCTTTTTAGAGTATTCCAGCGCCTGGGGGGAAACTGGATTGCGAAGCAAAAGGGGCCAGTTATATCCCACAGAAGCTTTTACAGATTCAACGAGGCCTATGACGTACAGATCGTTTAATCCGTCATTAGATACTCCTACTATTTATATTCGCCCGCAACTACTACTAGGATCGGCATGCTGCATTGCAGCTGCATTTTTAAGAATGCTGTGCCGGCTTGTCAACAAAATTGCACCGCCACAACTCCCTATCACCCATGACATTTGCTAGATCATCCGCATCTTTAAGGCCAGTGTCCTTTAAGATGCGTCTCAAGAAAGTCATGGGCTGTCCACCATGCTTATTCACTCCATGAGGCTGCCAAAGTACAAGATTATGCACTGGCTGGTCCTCACGGCGAAAGCAATGTCCTGCAAAGCGGAGGCGATTTTGTTCTAGTGTCAAGCTTGGGGGAACCAATGAGACACCTCCAATGTTATATAGTGTCTGGTTGGAGATGTGTGCATTGTACTTGACACAATGAACCCGGCGTAGCATTCTTGTGAATGTGCCATCCAGAGATTTGGTGTCCTCAGCAGTTAGAGCCCAGCATGGACTCCCGTAGAGGAGTACCGGAACTACTGCTGCTCTAAATAATCGGACCTTAAGTTTCCGATTAATTCTCGGTGACTTCCAAATCCTGGAAAGCCTATTCAAGGCTGCCCATGCCTTTCCCTTACGTATTCGAAGGTCCTCACCTGACTTCCGGATCCATGATCCCAGGTAACAGAAGTCGTCTACATGCTCAAGCATACCATCCTTTGAGCTTATGCTCATCCGATCAGAGACTTGCTGAGGACTTTCAAAGTTAACTGTCAGAATTTTGGTCTTTCTGGAGTTAATAAAAAGACCAACACTAGAAGCAGCATGTTCTAATGAGCTGAGGAGCCGTTGGGCTCCCTCTAATGATTCTGAGAGTACTCCTAAGTCATCAGCAAAGTCTAGATCAGTTAGGTACTTGGCAGGATTTCCTCGACTTCTGGAGCCAGTAGGTGGAGTTATCATCACCCCATCATCATTATGATGATCTAAGGACATGCGTAGAACATAGTCAACCACAATAATGAACAAGAATGGTGCAAGTGTGTCTCCTTGGAGGACGCCCCATAACACTTCAAATGGTTCTGTGTCACCGTCAACAGTAGACACAAATGTTGTCGAACCATCGTATACTGATCTGATTGCTGCAATAATTTCATCAGGAATCCCATATAATGAAAGTATGCTGAACATACGTGAGCGAGAGACTGAATCAAAGGCCTTGAAGAAGTCAACAAAGATAACAGCCAGATGCCTGTCATTCTTTTTTGATAATTCTTCAATTATCCTTCTAAGTGCCAAAATGGGCTCCATGGTTCCACGACCTTTGCGGAACCCATTCTGATTTCCACGGAGCAGTCTCTCAATGGGATCCCTGATGCGATTTAATAGAATCCTATTGTATAGCTTTGCAGCAATCGAGATCAATGAGATTCCCCGAAAAGAACCATAGAGTGTTAGGTTGCCCTTCTTGGGAACTGGCACCAACTTATTTGTTTTCATTTCTTGTGGGACTCTTGTTGTTCGGTACATGTCTACTATGATGGGATAGATGAGCTTTAAACACTCGGGTATTTTAAAGACCTCAGGGGGAACACCATCTACTCCACTGGCACGATTGGTCTTAATGCTCTTTGCAGCAGCCTTCACTTCTGCAAAGGAGATATCGCCAATGGGAATATCTGGGAGTACAGACTCAGACACTTTTACTTCTATAAAGTTATCAGGCAATACCCTGTCATTATTGAGGAGCTTTTCAAAGTGGGCTTTCCAACCATTGAGGCGATCGGCTGGTGATTCAGCCTTAACCTTGGTGGTTGGTTGGCTTTTCCGCCCAGTAAGCAGATTGATCGATTTCCATGCCTGGGATGATTGCCTGCTGTCGTCAGCATCATTGATGGCATCAACCTGTTGGTTTATTAGCTCCTGTAGATTAACAGAGTACTGCCTGTTCAGGGACCTAGATGCAGCCTTAACTGCATTCTTGGCCGCTGTAGTCTGTTTGAGTCGGGACTCTTTCTGCGCCTTATGAAGGTCATTTCGGCACTTCTGAATTTTGTTGTCAGTCCAGGGGGCCCTTTTCCTGTTTCGAGGGTATACAGGAACTGTTTCTGCAGCTGCTAACTTAACTGCTTCTGTAAAGGCAGTATAGCCCTCACAGTGATCTGCCGCCTCAGAGGCAAGAGCCTCATACCTGTTGCTCAGCTGTAGTGTGAAGCTGGATCTCACACTTGGCTGTTGCAACAGAGAGGACCAGTCATGCCGCGGCAAGGCAGATTTCATTGTTCTGCTAGCACGCAGACTAAGTCTTACCTTGGCCACAATAAGGCGGTGATCACTGGAGAAGGGTCGAAGTGTAAATGCATTACAGTCTTGTATAGAGCTCCTGTATTTCCTACGAAACAGAATATGGTCTATCTGGGACTTGTGACCACTGGGTCCACTATGAGTCCATAGCTTTCCAGTTCGCTTCTTGAACTGGGTTCCAGCCGAAAACAATCCATTTCCAGAGATAAAATCCTGAAGATGGACAGAATTTCGGTTAACACTATTGCTATAGACCCAGGGCGATGTAGGTGATTGATGCAGACTTGCATTAAAGTCTCCCAGGAATGTTAAGAATGCATGCTGATCCACTCCATCAGTAGCTGCTTGTAGATTGTGGTAGAAATTTTCCACCTCCTCTACAGGGGCAACACTAGTTGGAGAGTAGCACACAATCAGAACCACCTTAGGAAACTTCTTAGCCAGTCTTCCAGAACATGAGAAGTGGCAACGGATGATGCGGTTAGAGATTTGGTCTATTTTGTCCAATGCTGCATGTGCAGTTGGATTCATCAATAGACCAATTCCACCATTGCCACTATCATCTGCTGACGTGAGGGCGAGTCGCCAACCGCCCCCCATGTCCTTAATCAGAACCTCATCAGTCTGTCCAGTCTGCATTCGGTGCTCTTGAACACCCACTGCGCTAAGAGAAAGCTTATCTGCCAAGGCAGTCAGCTCACCTTGTCGCATTGGGGACCCGAGTGTTAGGGTGTTTACTGAGGCTAGTCTAGTGACTTGCCTCAGATTCACCAATGGCTTTGTTGGTCGGGGTGGGACATGAGAGTAGCCTCCAACTCCAGAATCCGTCTCCCCATCACAATCTGGCCTCCCTGGTGACCCAGGGTTTGGGCCAGAAAGGTCATCAGGAAAGGGACTCAAAGAATTGTTGGCTGCTCTCTCTCCAGTAGGGGGTGAGACAGGCAGCCGGTCAGGAGTTAACTGACGCCTGTGAGGCCGATTGTGTCCGGTAATTCCACTGGCCTCTAGTGGCCGGACCTCCGCATTGCTAATGTAATCCATAGTGGGGGTTGGGGGGTGCTTTTTGCCGAGTCAGCTCTCGGGGCAAATACCACACCCTGGTTTGCCATTCCACGGGGTGGGTGTCGCAATGGAGTCAGATATGAGGCCCATCACCCATATCTACTCTGGCGCACATGACCCACCATTGGCTGTTGCAGCTCATCTGCTGGGTCATGCCCTGTACCCTTGCTGCCAGGTGCAGGTCGCAGTGAAGTGCTCTCAGAGTGGACATGACAACACTCTACTCCTGACCAGCCATTGGTAGATCACCATCTGCCTGGTCAGGCCATATACCCCTGCAGCCAAGTATATGGGTCCTTAATCCAGGACCAAGGGCGTCCTTATCCCAGAACGAAGGGGGTCCTAGTTACAGGACCAGATTTGCCCTAGTAAGAGGGTCTATGCAGCTACAGGTAGCACCTCCTTTATGCTGCATGGAGGTGGCAAGTTTTCTTGATCAATGACCTAGAATGCCTGACCTGACCTGAGAATACCTGACCTGACCTGACCTGACCCGCCCGCAACAGGATATCCGGGAGTCGCACCGCAAGGCGTGGACCAGGTTCCGGCTTCTATCGACCAATCTCAGCGTAGAGATAGGGAGATGGAACCGAGTCCCATATGATCGACGTTTTTGCAAGTGTGGCTCGCCCCAATCCGAATCACATGTTATTTGTACATGTTCATTTGTAGAGGCAGTAGGCCTAAGGAATAAATACCAATTAGATTATTCATCCCCATGCTCTGTTCTATCCAGTGACCCCCTGTGTACCACGATGCAATATATAGACGAACTTTTAGAGATTTTAGAGATTTAGAATTATTAATTAAATTGGTTTAACTCTATTATGTATTTATATTTATTTAATATTTATTAGTAAGTTATTTGTACGTAACGTTTGGGTAATATCAGCATATATTAAATTATTTGAATATGGCAATTGCTATGCTGGTTTATGTATACTTAAGTAACTTTTAATTTAGGATTTGTGAGTACCGCGGCCGCGTATTTTACTGGTTATTATAATAAGTGCTTGAGTGTATTCAGATATATATATGTATTCCGTCCCACATGGACCGATTTATTGGTCAATAATAAACTAACTATAATATTATTATTAGGATACATGCATTGCATATTATATGCTTATATTAAATTGGTTGCTTCATAGTGATGCCGGGTTTGGGATATGGTTAAATATTTGTTCATCTTTTCGTTTCGGACTAACACGGAAACGGAATTAAGATTTAATTTTTTCGGTTTTGTTGTCTTATAGACGGTCTCCTTATAGCCATCTTGCTGGCTTTCTAGTACGGGATATTTAGGAAACAAACTCTAGGAAATCAATAAATCAATAAATAAAATTAATTAATTATATTATTCTCAAACAGATGTGGAAATGCCCCCCTCAGCTCCAAGAAAATGACGCTGCGAAGGGTCATTTGGGGGGAGTGTTCCCTTTATTCTCATATTCGGTGCTGGGCATATATAAAATTCGTAATCTCTGAAATATGAATAATCCGAAAAGTCCCGGACACTATGTGTAAAAAACCGGAAATCCATAATATTAAAATTACTATAGTTATGACGGTTTTGACGGACAACTGAACAGAAAACCGTCACTCACCGTGCTTATAAAGGGGCCCAGAGTTCCAAGAATAAGTAAGGTCTGGCACTCGGTAGAGTTCCTGGATGACAAGGCCTAGGCCTAGCCTAGTGCAAAGGGACAAATGCCTGAGTGACGCCAGTCAGCCTGAGTACGAGCCTGAGAAGGCATAGGGCCATGATGACACTAGGCGTCATAAGGGCGGGGACCCTGAGCAGCACTGGTTAGCGTAGCATGAGCCTGAGAAGGCATCGGTTTACGGTGACACTAAGCAAAGCCAGGGTAAAGAGACAAGGACAGCCGACACCCGAGCAGCACTGGTTAGCGTAGCATGAGCCTTAGAAGGCATCGGTTTACGGTGACACTAAGCAAAGCAGTCTGCTGGGCTAGATTAGATGCTGGGCTCTAACTGCTGAGGTCACCAAATCTCTGGATGGCACATTCACAAGAATGCTACGCCGGGTTCATTGTGTCAAGTACAATGCACACATCTCCAACCAGACACTATATAACATTGGAGGTGTCTCATTGGTTCCCCCAAGCTTGACACTAGAACAAAATCGCCTCCGCTTTGCAGGTCATTGCTTTCGCCGTGAGGACCAGCCAGTGCATAATCTTGTACTTTGGCAGTCTCATGGAGTGAATAAGCATGGTGGACAGCCCATGACTTTCTTGAGACGCATCTTAAAGGACACTGGTCTTGAAGATGCGGATGATCTAGCAAATGTCATGGGTGATAGGGAGTTGTGGCGGCGCAATTTTGTCGACAAGCCGGCACAGCATTCTTAAAAATGCAGCTGCAATGCAGCATGCCGATACTAGTAGTAGTAGTAAGCAAAGCAGGGGAAAAGAGACAAGGACAGCCGACACCCGAGCAGCGCCGGTTTGAGTAGCATGAGCCTGAGAAGGCATTGGTTTACGGTGACACTAAGCAAAGCAGGGGAAAAGAGACAATGACAGCCAACACCCGAGCAGCACTGGTTAGCGTAGCATGAGCTTGAGAAGGCATCGGTTTACGGTGACACTATGCAAAGCAGGGTAAAAGAGGACAGCCGACACCCGAGCAGCGCCGGTTAGCGTAGCATGAGCCTGAGAAGGCATCGGTTTAAGGTGACACTAAGCAAAGCAAAGGAAAAGAGACGAGGACAGCCGACACCCGAGCAGCACTGGTTGGCGTAGCATGAGCCTGAGAAGGCATCGGTTTACGGTGACACTATGCAAAGCAGTGGTAAAGAGACAAGGACAGCCAACACCCGAGCAGTACTGCTTAGCGTTCGGTTCACGGTGACACTAAGCAAAGCAGGGGGAAAGGGACAAGGACAGCCAACACCCGAGCAGCACTGGTTAGCGTAGCATGAGCCTGAGAAGGCATCGGTTTACGGTGACACTAAGCAAAGCAGGGGAAAAGGGGCAAGGAGAGCCGACACCCGAGCAGCGCCGGTTAGTGTAGCATGAGCCTGAGAAGGCATCAGTTTAAGGTGACACTAAGCAAAGCAAAGGAAAAGAGACAAGGACAGCCGACACCCGAGCAGCACTGGTTAGCGTAGCATGAGCCTGAGAAGGCATCGGTTTATGGTGACACTATGCAAAGCAGGGGAAAAGAGACAAGGACAGCCGAAACCCGAGCAGCGCCGGTTAGCGTAGCATAAGCCTGAGAAGGCATCGGTTTAAAGTGACACTAAGCAAAGCAAAGGAAAATAGACATGGACAGCCGTCACCCGAGCAGCACTGGTTAGCGTAGCATGAGCCTGAGAAAGCATCGGTTTAAGGTGACACTAAGCAAAGCAGGGGAAAAGAGACAAGGACAGCCGACACCCAAGCAGCGCCGGTTAGCGTAGCATGAGCCTGAGAAGGCATCAGTTTAAGGAGACACTAAGCAAAGCAAAGGAAAAGAGACGAGGACAAGGACAGCCGACACCCGAGCAGCACTGGTTGGCGCAGCATGAGCCTGAGAAGGCATTGGTTTACGGTGACACTAAGCAAAGCAGGGATAAAGAGACAAGGACAGCCGACACCTGAGCAGCACTGGTTAGCGTTCAGTTTACGGAGACACTAAGCAAAGCAGGGGAAAAGAGACAAGGACAGCCGACACCCAAGCAGCACTGTTTAGCGTAGCATGAGCCTGAGAAGGCATCGGTTTAAAGAGACACTAAGCAAAGCAAAGGAAAAGAGACATGGACAGCCGTCACCCGAGCAGCACTGGTTAGCGTAGCATGAGAAAGAGAAGGCATCGGTTTAAGGTGACACTAAGCAAAGCAGGGGAAAAGAGACAAGGACAGCTGACACCCGAGCAGCGCCGGTTAGCGTAGCATGAGCCTGAGCAGGCATCAGTTTAAGGAGACACTAAGCAAAGCAAAGGAAAAGATACGAGGACAAGGACAGCCGACACCCGAGCAGCACTGGTTGGCGTAGCATGAGCCTGAGAAGGCATTGGTTTACGGTAACACTAAGCAAAGCAGGGGTAAAGAGACAAGGACAGCCGACACCCGAGCAGCGCCGGTTAGCGTAGCATAAGCCTGAGAAGGCATCGGTTTAAAGTGACACTAAGCAAAGCAAAGGAAAATAGACATGGACAGCCGTCACCCGAGCAGCACTGGTTAGCGTAGCATGAGCCTGAGAAAGCATCGGTTTAAGGTGACACTAAGCAAAGCAGGGGAAAAGAGACAAGGACAGCCGACACCCGAGCAGCGCCGGTTAGCGTTCAGTTTACGGAGACACTAAGCAAAGCAGGGGAAAAGAGACAAGTACAGCCGACACCCAAGCAGCACTGTTTAGCGTAGCATGAGCCTGAGAAGGCATTGGTTTAAAGTGACACTAAGCAAAGCAAAGGAAAAGAGACATGGACAGCCGTCACCCGAGCAGCACTGGTTAGCGTAGCATGAGCCTGAGAAGGCATCGGTTTAAGGTGACACTAAGCAAAGCAGGGGAAAAGAGACAAGGACAGCTGACACCCGAGCAGCGCCGGTTAGCGTAGCATGAGCCTGAGCAGGCATCAGTTTAAGGAGACACTAAGCAAAGCAAAGGAAAAGAGACGAGGACAAGGACAGCCGACACCCGAGCAGCACTGGTTGGCGCAGCATGAGCCTGAGAAGGCATTGGTTTACGGTGACACTAAGCAAAGCAGGGGTAAAGAGACAAGGACAGCCGACACCTGAGCAGCACTGGTTAGCGTTCAGTTTACGGAGACACTAAGCAAAGCAGGGGAAAAGAGACAAGGACAGCCGACACCCAAGCAGCACTGTTTAGCGTAGCATGAGCCTGAGAAGGCATCGGTTTAAAGTGACACTAAGCAAAGCAAAGGAAAAGAGACATGGACAGCCGTCACCCGAGCAGCACTGGTTAGCGTAGCATGAGAAAGAGAAGGCATCGGTTTAAGGTGACACTAAGCAAAGCAGGGGAAAAGAGACAAGGACAGCAGACACCCAAGCAGCCCTGTTTAGCGTAGCATGAGCCTGAGAAGGCATCGGTTTAAAGTGACACTAAGCAAAGCAAAGGAAAAGAGACATGGACAGCCGTCACCCGAGCAGCACTGGTTAGCGTAGCATGAGCCTGAGAAGGCATCGGTTTAAGGTGACACTAAGCAAAGCAGGGGAAAAGAGACAAGGACAGCCGACACCCAAGCAGCGCCGGTTAGCGTAGCATGAGCCTGAGAAGGCATCAGTTTAAGGAGACACTAAGCAAAGCAAAGGAAAAGAGACGAGGACAAGGACAGCCGACACCCGAGCAGCACTGGTTGGCGCAGCATGAGCCTGAGAAGGCATTGGTTTACGGTGACACTAAGCAAAGCAGGGGTAAAGAGACAAGGACAGCCGACACCTGAGCAGCACTGGTTAGCGTTCAGTTTACGGAGACACTAAGCAAAGCAGGGGAAAAGAGACAAGGACAGCCGACACCCAAGCAGCACTGTTTAGCGTAGCATGAGCCTGAGAAGGCATCGGTTTAAAGTGACACTAAGCAAAGCAAAGGAAAAGAGACGAGGACAAGGACAGTCGACACCCGAGCAGCACTGGTTGGCGTAGCATGAGCCTGAAAAGGCATTGGTTTACGGTAACACTAAGCAAAGCAGGGGTAAAGAGACAAGGACAGCCGACACCCGAGCAGCGCCGGTTAGTGTAGCATAAGCCTGAGAAGGCATCGGTTTAAAGTGACACTAAGCAAAGCAAAGGAAAATAGACATGGACAGCCGTCACCCGAGCAGCACTGGTTAGCGTAGCATGAGCCTGAGAAAGCATCGGTTTAAGGTGACACTAAGCAAAGCAAGGGAAAAGAGACAAGGACAGCCGACACCCGAGCAGCGCCGGTTAGCGTTCAGTTTACGGAGACACTAAGCAAAGCAGGGGAAAAGAGACAAGGACAGCCGACATCCAAGCAGCACTGTTTAGCGTAGCATGAGCCTGAGAAGGCATCGGTTTAAAGTGACACTAAGCAAAGCAAAGGAAAAGAGACATGGACAGCCGTCACCCGAGCAGCACTGGTTAGCGTAGCATGAGCCTGAGAAGGCATCGGTTTAAGGTGACACTAAGCAAAGCAGGAGAAAAGAGACAAGGACAGCTGACACCCGAGCAGCGCCGGTTAGCGTAGCATGAGCCTGAGCAGGCATCAGTTTAAGGAGACACTAAGCAAAGCAAAGGAAAAGAGACGAGGACAAGGACAGCCGACACCCGAGCAGCACTGGTTGGCGTAGCATGAGCCTGAGAAGGCATTGGTTTACGGTAACACTAAGCAAAGCAGGGGTAAAGAGACAAGGACAGCCGACACCCGAGCAGCACTGGTTAGCGTTCAGTTTACGGAGACACTAAGCAAAGCAGGGGAAAAGAGACAGGGACAGCCGACACCCAAGCAGCACTGGTTAGCGTAGCACGAGCCTGAGAAGGCATCGGTTTAAGGTGACACTAAGCAAAGCAAAGGAAAAGAGACAAGGACAGCCGACACCCGAGCAGCACTGGTTGGTGTAGCATGAGCCTGAGAAGGCATCAGTTTACGGTGACACTAAGCAAAGCAGGGGTAAAGAGACAAGGACAGCCAACACCCGAGCAGCACTGGTTAGCATAGCATGAGCCTGAGAAGGCATCGGTTTACGGTGACACTAAGCAAAGCAGGGGAAAAGAGACAAGGACAGCCGACACCCGAGCAGCGCCGGTTAGCGTAGCATAAGCCTGAGAAGGCATCGGTTTAAGGTGACACTAAGCAAAGCAATGGAAAAGAGACATGGACAGCCGACACCCGAGCAGCACTGGTTAGCGTAGCATGAGCCTGAGAAGGCTTCGGTTTACGGTGACACTAAGCAAATCAGGGGAAAAGGGACAAGGACAGCCGACACCCGAGCAGCACTGGTTAGCGTAGCATGAGCCTGAGAAGGCATCGGTTTACGGTCACACTAAGCAAAGCAGGGGAAAAGGGGCAAGGACAGCCGACACCCGAGCAGCGCCGGTTAGCGTAGCATGAGCCTGAGAAGGCATAGGTTTAAGGTGACACTAAGCAAAGCAAAGGAAAATAGACAAGGACAGCCGACACCCGAGCAGCACGGGTTAGCGTAGCATGAGCTTGAGAAGGCATCGGTTTACGGTGACACTAAGCAAAGCTGGGGAAAAGGGACAAGGACAGCCGACACCCGAGCAGCGCTGGTTAGCGTAGCATGAGCCTGAGAAGGCATTGGTTTACAGTGACACTAAGCAAAGCAGGGGAAAAGAGACGGGGACAGCCGACACCCGAGCAGCACTGGTTAGCGTAGCATGATCCTGAGAAGGCATCGGTTTACGGTAACACTAAGCAAAGCAAAGGAAAAGAGACGAGGACAGCCGACACCCGAGCAGCACTGGTTAGTGTAGCATGATCCTGAGAAGGCATCGGTTTACGGTAACACTAAGCAAAGCAGGGGACAAGAACAGCCGACACCCGAGCTGCGCCGGTTAGCGTAGCATGAGCCTGAGAAGGCATCGGTTTACGGTGACACTAAGCAAAGCAGGGGAAAAGGGACAAGGACAGCCGACACCCGAGCAGCGCTGGTTAGCGTAGCATGAGCCTGAGAAGGCATCGGTTTACGGTGACACTAAGCAAAGCAAAGGAAAAGAGACGAGGACAGCCGACACCCGAGCAGCACTGGTTAGCGTAGCATGATCCTGAGAAGGCATCGGTTTACGGTAACACTAAGCAAAGCAGGGGACAATGACAGCCGACACCCGAGCTGCGCCGGTTAGCGTAGCATGAGCCTGAGAAGGCATCGGTTTACGGTGACACTAAGCAAAGCAGGGGAAAAGGGACAAGGACAGCCGACACCCGAGCAGCACTGGTTAGCGTAGCATGAGCCTGAGAAGGCATCGGTTTACGGTGACACTAAGCAAAGCAAAGGAAAAGAGACGAGGACAGCCGACACCCGAGCAGCACTGGTTAGCGTAGCATGATCCTGAGAAGGCATCGGTTTACGGTAACACTAAGCAAAGCAGGGGACAAGGACAGCCGACACCCGAGCTGCGCCGGTTAGCGTAGCATGAGCCTGAGAGGGCATCGGTTTACGGTGACACTAAGCAAAGCAGGGGAAAAGGGACAAGGACAGCCGACACCCGAGCAGCACTGGTTAGTGTAGCATGAGCCTGAGAAGGCATCGGTTTACGGTGACACTAAGCAAAGCAAAGGAAAAGAGACGAGGCCAGCCGACACCTGAGCAGCGCTGGTTAGCGTAGCATGAGCCTGAGAAGGCATCGGTTTACGGTGACACTAAGCAAAGCAGGGGAAAAGGGACAAGGACAGCCGACACCCGAGCAGCACTGGTTAGTGTAGCATGAGCCTGAGAAGGCATCGGTTTACGGTGACACTAAGCAAAGCAGGGGAAAAGAGACAAGGACAGCCGACACCTGAGCAGCGCTGGTTAGCATAGCATGAGCCTGAGAAGGCACATCGGGTTTCGATGACACAAGGCAAAGCAAGGGTCAGACCGATGGACTAGGACCGCCCGAGCTGCGCCAGTCAGCTTGGTACGAGCCTGAGAAGGCATTGGGCCATGATGACACTAGGCGTCATAAGGAACCGACAAACCCCGAGCTAAGCCTCTTGACTTGCCTGAGGACCAACCCCGAAAGGGATTGCGAGGGTCGAGCGTTACGCAGAGGGTCAACTTATTACCAACTCGACGGAGTGATATGCAGCATCACTGCTGCATTCTCTCACCGACCTGACAGGCACCCAATGGACAGCCGAGCGGCGCCGGTCAGCGTAGCACGAGCCTGAGAAGGTGACACTAGACAATGCAAGGGACAGACCCGACGGACCTCCAACAGCCTACCGACCGACTTATGACAGACGCGGACTGGATAGACGGGTTTCACACGTAGTTTGGGGGGTTAAAATCTAAAGTAAAATAAAGTCAGCTGCCCGATTAAATAATTTGTACTGTAGGCTTATTATTATTATCTAGATTCATTAACTGTGTATATTCTATTTATATTGGCGTTTTGGGAGCCCCATATATTTGGTATCAGTGTTGAAACAGATAGAGAACTATATCAGTTAGAATAAATTGATGATTCAACCCAACTCGTTCTTTTTCCTTTTTCTCCTGCATTATCCAACCACTCCCCAAACCCAATACCGGTGACTAGTATGGCTGAGATCGCAAACGCTCTCGAACTTCACTGGCGTTAAAGAATTAACGACAACAGAACCAATGACGTTTCTTATATTAGAACAACTTACGTTTGATTTGGAACTAAAGTACCTTTTATTTAGGACTAAAGTCCATTCGAACTTACTTAGGTAGGTACTTTAGAACTAAATACGAGATACCTTTTAACGCTGGTCAATAACAGTTTTCCTACCCTTATGAACTCATTGTTTTTTAATATCTTCCACAGACAGTATTTATTTGGTTACAATAAAAGGTACGATGAGTTAACACCATTTAGTCTAGACTACTGTATGGGAGATACGGTTGGTTCTAAGAAAAACTTAATCCCCTAAAACAATCATATTTACTTACTATTCAACTTTAAGTATTATTAGTAATGACCAGACTTATATGTAATTCCCATACTGTACCTATTAGCATTGTTTCTTTTTAGACTTATACGTAACCCATAAAGTATCACAAAGTAATCTAATACAAAGTAAATATTATTATGCTAAGATATATGACGCAGTACAGCCAATAAATTGCCAATATTTACAGTCCTTATATATAAAAAACGTAACACTCAGACAAGCATTAAACATTTTATCTCTTTACATAACTGTATAGGCAAGTCCAATCGTAAAACTATTGGTGCGCGGTGAATCACATACTATGGGACATTACAACCTCAACCAATATCAGAAGGAATTATTAGAAGAGCCGAAAATAACAGAAACATGTCGGATCGATTTCTGTCAGTCTGGAATCGGTAAAGTCGGGGTCATTGGTGGTGGTGGGAGAATCCTGGGGATAGCCGATTCCAATACAAGGCACCGGATTTTTTTATACGATCTTAACGAGGACAACTATACTTTGTCACTACAAGAGGAACCGATTCTATTTTGTTCCAAATATGTTTGCGCAAAGAAACAGATTAGATTTTTAGAAATTCGCCATCCTTTAATCTGGATTGCCGCTACAGATAATTGTGTGTTTGTCATAGAGAAAGAGAGTCGAACTTAAACACATATGTCTCGGCAACGAGAGATACCGAGGTCAACTGGTTGGGTCAATTGTTGGTATCTATAACGGAGCCAGTGTTTATTTACTAACAAAAAAAAATAATGTTATTAAACTGTCCAACGACAACGTTTGGTCAATTGATTGGATATCGAGTGTGAGCCAACCTGGGGAGTTTGTAATGGCCCGGTATGTGGATGGCAGTGAATTAACTGTTGGTCTATATGACCCGGACATGGAGAGCTTAATCCTGTGTTGCTATGAGTCTACTGGCACCACACCCAACATTATCATGGAATTGGTAGCAATAAGATCAGTTCTCCAGTGTGGTAAATCCATCCCCATCGGGGATATCGTACCAATGTGGAAAGAAGGCGAAGCATCACATTTATTAGTTCCTCTAAAAGAAGACGACAAACAATTCCTTGGTGTTTATAAACTCGTTTTAGATGGAAGCGAAGTAGCTCGATTGGATACCCTACCCATAAATGGGTTTGGTGGGGTCGTTACAACATACAATGGTAAACCCCCTAAAGGATTCTTTGTCAATGAAAGTGGTAGTAAAAGTCTAATTTATCTTAAATTCTAACTGAATTTGTACACGAATGCGTTGGGTTCGTATCTAGAGTTATTGAAGGGGATAAGGGGAAATAACTGAGTTGATTGGCTAGTTGTTTGATTTATATTATTTGATTGGCTAGCTGTTTGATTTATATTCGTTGATTGGCTAGCTGTTTGATTTATATTCTTTAATTGGCAAGCTGTTTGATTTATATTCTTTGATTGGCTAGCTGTTTGATTTATATTCTTTGATTGGCTAACTGTTTGATTTATATTCGTTGATTGGCTAGCTGTTTGATTTATATTCTTTGATTGGCTAACTGTTTGATTTATATTCTTTGATTGACTAGCTGTTGATTTATATTCTTTGATTGGCTAGCTGTTTGATTTATATTCTTTGATTGGCTAGCTGTTTGATTTATATTCTTTGATTGGCTAGCTGTTTGATTTATATTCTTTGATTGGCTAGCTGTTTGATTTATATTCCCTGATTGTCTTGTTGTTTGATTTATATTCTTTGAATGGCTAGCTGTTTGATTTATATTCTTTGATTGGCTAGCTGTTTGATTTATATTCTTTGATTGGCTATCTGTTTGATTTATATTCTTTGATTGGCTAGCTGTTTGATTTATATTCTTTGATTGGCTAGCTGTTTGATTTATATTCCCTGATTGGCTTGTTGTTTGATTTATATTCTTTGATTAGCTAGCTGTTTGATTCATATTCTTTGATTGGCTAGCTGTTTGATTTATATTCTTTGATTGGCTAGCTGTTTGATTTATATTTGTTGATTGGCTAGCTGTTTGATTTATATTCGTTGATTGGCTAGTTGTTTGATTTATATTCGTTGATTGGCTAGCTGTTTGATTTATATTCTTTGATTGGCTAGCTGCTTGATTTATATTCTTTGATTGGCTAGCTGTTTGATTTATATTCTTTGATTGGCTAGCTGTTTGATTTATATTTCCTGATTGGCTTGTTGTTTGATTTATATTCTTTGATTGGCTAGCTGTTTGATTTATATTCTTTGATTGGCTAGCTGTTTGATTTATATTCCTTGATTGGCTAGCTGTTTGATTTATATTCCCTGATTGGCTAGCTGTTTGATTTATATTCTTTGATTGGCTAGCTGTTTGATTTATATTTGTTGATTGGCTAGCTGTTTGATTTATATTCGTTGATTGGCTAGTTGTTTGATTTATATTCGTTGATTGGCTAGCTGTTTGATTTATATTCTTTGATTGGCTAGCTGTTTGATTTATATTTGTTGATTGGCTAGCTGTTTGATTTATATTCGTTGATTGGCTAGTTGTTTGATTTATATTCGTTGATTGGCTAGCTGTTTGATTTATATTCTTTGATTGGCTAGCTGTTTGATTTATATTCCTTGATTGGCTAGCTGTTTGATTTATATTATTTGATTGGCTAGCTGTTTGATTTATATTCGTTGATTGGCTAGCTGTTAGATTTATATTCTTTGATTGGCTATCTGTTTGATTTATATTCTTTGATTGGCTAGCTGTTTGATTTATATTCCCTGATTGGCTTGTTGTTTGATTTATATTCCTTGATTGGCTAGTTGTTTGATTTATATTCGTTGATTGGCTAGCTGTTTGATTTATATTATTTGATTGGCTAGCTGTTTGATTTATATTCGTTGATTGGCTAGCTGTTTGATTTATATTCCCTGATTGGCTTGTTGTTTGATTTATATTCCTTGATTGGCTAGTTGTTTGATTTATATTCGTTGATTGGCCAGCTGTTTGATTTATATTCTTTGATTAGCTAGCTGTTTGATTTATATTCGTTGATTGGCTCGCTGTTTGATTTATATTTGTGGATTGGCTAGCTGTTTGATTTATATTCGTTGATTGGCTAGCTGTTTGATTTATATCCTTTGATTGGCTAGTTGTTTGATTTATATTATTTGATTGGCTAGCTGTTTGATTTATATTCTTTGATTGGCTAGCTGTTTGATTTATATTCGTTGATTGGCTAGTTGTTTGATTTATATTCTTTGATTGGCTAGCTGTTTGAATTATATTCGTTGATTGGCTAGTTGTTTGATTTATATTCCTTGATTGGCTAGCTGTTTGATTTATATTTGTTGATTGGCTAGCTGTTTGATTTATATTCGTTGATTGGCTAGTTGTTTGATTTATATTATTTGATTTGCTAGCTGTTTGATTTATATTCCCTGATTGTCTTGTTGTTTGATTTATATTCTTTGATTGGCTAGCTGTTTGATTTATATTCCCTGATTGGCTTGTTGTTTGATTTATATTTCTTGATTGGCTAGTTGTTTGATTTATATTCGTTGATTGGCTAGCTGTTTGATTTATATTCGTTGATTGGCTAGCTGTTTGATTTATATTCGTTGATTGGCTCGCTGTTTGATTTATATTTGTGGATTGGCTAGCTGTTTGATTTATATTCTTTGATTGGCTTGCTGTTTGATTTATATTCTTTGATTGGCTAGCTGTTTGATTTATATTCCCTGATTGGCTTGTTGTTTGATTTATATTCCTTGATTGGCTAGTTGTTTGATTTATATTCGTTGATTGGCTAGCTGTTTGATTTATATTATTTGATTGGCTAGCTGTTTGATTTATATTATTTGATTGGCTAGCTGTTTGATTTATATTCGTTGATTGGCTAGCTGTTTGATTTATATTCTTTGATTGGCTAGCTGTTTGATTTATATTCTTTGATTGGCTAGCTGTTTGATTTATATTCGTTGATTGGCTAGTTGTTTGATTTATATTCTTTGATTGGCTAGCTGTTTGATTTATATTCGTTGATTGGCTAGCTGTTTGATTAATATTTGTTGATTGGCTAGCTGTTTGATTTATATTCGTTGATTGGCTAGTTGTTTGATTTATATTTGTTGATTGGCTAGCTGTTTGATTTATATTCTTTGATTGGCTAGCTGTTTGATTTATATTCGTTTTGATTGGCTAGCTGTTTGATTTATATTCGTTGATTGGCTAGCTGTTTGATTTATATTTGTTGATTGGCTAGCTGTTTGATTTATATTCTTTGATTGGCTAGCTGTTTGATTTATATTCTTTGATTGGCTAGCTGTTTGATTTATATTCTTTGATTGGCTAGTTGTTTGATTTATATTCGTTGATTGGCTATCTGTTTGATTTATATTATTTGATTGGCTAGCTGTTTGATTTATATTCGTTGATTGGCTAGCTGTTTGATTTATATTCTTTGATTGGCTAGCTGTTTGATTTATATTCGTTGATTGGCTAGTTGTTTGATTTATATTCTTTGATTGGCTAGCTGTTTGATTTATATTCGTTGATTGGCTAGCTGTTTGATTTATATTTGTTGATTGGCTAGCTGTTTGATTTATATTCGTTGATTGGCTAGTTGTTTGATTTATATTCTTTGATTGGCTAGCTGTTTGATTTATATTCGTTGATTGGCTAGCTGTTTGATTTATATTTGTTGATTGGCTAGCTGTTTGATTTATATTCTTTGATTGGCTAGCTGTTTGATTTATATTCTTTGATTGGCTAGCTGTTTGATTTATATTCTTTGATTGGCTAGTTGTTTGATTTATATTCTTTGATTGGCTAGCTGTTTGATTTATATTCGTTGATTGGCTAGCTGTTTGATTTATATTTGTTGATTGGCTAGCTGTTTGATTTATATTCTTTGATTGGCTAGCTGTTTGATTTATATTCTTTGATTGGCTAGCTGTTTGATTTATATTCTTTGATTGGCTAGTTGTTTGATTTATATTCGTTGATTGGCTAGCTGTTTGATTTATATTCGTTGATTGGCTAGTTGTTTGATTTATATTTGTTGATTGGCTAGCTGTTTGATTTATATTCTTTGATTGGCTAGCTGTTTGATTTATATTCTTTGATTGGCTAGCTGTTTGATTTATATTCGTTGATTGGCTAGTTGTTTGATTTATATTCTTTGATTGGCTAGCTGTTTGATTTATATTCGTTGATTGGCTAGCTGTTTGATTTATATTTGTTGATTGGCTAGCTGTTTGATTTATATTTGTTGATTGGCTCGCTGTTTGATTTATATTTGTGGATTGGCTAGCTGTTTGATTTATATTCGTTGATTGGCTAGCTGTTTGATTTATATCCTTTGATTGGCTAGTTGTTTGATTTATATTATTTGATTGGCTAGCTGTTTGATTTATATTCTTTGATTGGCTAGCTGTTTGATTTATATTCGTTGATTGGCTAGTTGTTTGATTTATATTCTTTGATTGGCTAGCTGTTTGAATTATATTCGTTGATTGGCTAGTTGTTTGATTTATATTCCTTGATTGGCTAGCTGTTTGATTTATATTTGTTGATTGGCTAGCTGTTTGATTTATATTCGTTGATTGGCTAGTTGTTTGATTTATATTATTTGATTTGCTAGCTGTTTGATTTATATTCCCTGATTGTCTTGTTGTTTGATTTATATTCTTTGATTGGCTAGCTGTTTGATTTATATTCCCTGATTGGCTTGTTGTTTGATTTATATTTCTTGATTGGCTAGTTGTTTGATTTATATTCGTTGATTGGCTAGCTGTTTGATTTATATTCGTTGATTGGCTAGCTGTTTGATTTATATTCGTTGATTGGCTCGCTGTTTGATTTATATTTGTGGATTGGCTAGCTGTTTGATTTATATTCTTTGATTGGCTTGCTGTTTGATTTATATTCTTTGATTGGCTAGCTGTTTGATTTATATTCCCTGATTGGCTTGTTGTTTGATTTATATTCCTTGATTGGCTAGTTGTTTGATTTATATTCGTTGATTGGCTAGCTGTTTGATTTATATTATTTGATTGGCTAGCTGTTTGATTTATATTATTTGATTGGCTAGCTGTTTGATTTATATTCGTTGATTGGCTAGCTGTTTGATTTATATTCTTTGATTGGCTAGCTGTTTGATTTATATTCTTTGATTGGCTAGCTGTTTGATTTATATTCGTTGATTGGCTAGTTGTTTGATTTATATTCTTTGATTGGCTAGCTGTTTGATTTATATTCGTTAATTGGCTAGCTGTTTGATTTATATTTGTTGATTGGCTAGCTGTTTGATTTATATTCGTTGATTGGCTAGTTGTTTGATTTATATTTGTTGATTGGCTAGCTGTTTGATTTATATTCTTTGATTGGCTAGCTGTTTGATTTATATTCGTTTTGATTGGCTAGCTGTTTGATTTATATTCGTTGATTGGCTAGCTGTTTGATTTATATTTGTTGATTGGCTAGCTGTTTGATTTATATTCTTTGATTGGCTAGCTGTTTGATTTATATTCTTTGATTGGCTAGCTGTTTGATTTATATTCTTTGATTGGCTAGTTGTTTGATTTATATTCGTTGATTGGCTAGCTGTTTGATTTATATTATTTGATTGGCTAGCTGTTTGATTTATATTCGTTGATTGGCTAGCTGTTTGATTTATATTCTTTGATTGGCTAGCTGTTTGATTTATATTCGTTGATTGGCTAGTTGTTTGATTTATATTCTTTGATTGGCTAGCTGTTTGATTTATATTCGTTGATTGGCTAGCTGTTTGATTTATATTTGTTGATTGGCTAGCTGTTTGATTTATATTCGTTGATTGGCTAGTTGTTTGATTTATATTCTTTGATTGGCTAGCTGTTTGATTTATATTCGTTGATTGGCTAGCTGTTTGATTTATATTTGTTGATTGGCTAGCTGTTTGATTTATATTCTTTGATTGGCTAGCTGTTTGATTTATATTCTTTGATTGGCTAGCTGTTTGATTTATATTCTTTGATTGGCTAGTTGTTTGATTTATATTCTTTGATTGGCTAGCTGTTTGATTTATATTCGTTGATTGGCTAGCTGTTTGATTTATATTTGTTGATTGGCTAGCTGTTTGATTTATATTCTTTGATTGGCTAGCTGTTTGATTTATATTCTTTGATTGGCTAGCTGTTTGATTTATATTCTTTGATTGGCTAGTTGTTTGATTTATATTCGTTGATTGGCTAGCTGTTTGATTTATATTCGTTGATTGGCTAGTTGTTTGATTTATATTTGTTGATTGGCTAGCTGTTTGATTTATATTCTTTGATTGGCTAGCTGTTTGATTTATATTCTTTGATTGGCTAGCTGTTTGATTTATATTCGTTGATTGGCTAGTTGTTTGATTTATATTCTTTGATTGGCTAGCTGTTTGATTTATATTCGTTGATTGGCTAGCTGTTTGATTTATATTTGTTGATTGGTTAGCTGTTTGATTTATATTCTTTGATTGGCTAGCTGTTTGATTTATATTCTTTGATTGGCTAGCTGTTTGATTTATATTCGTTGATTGGCTAGTTTGTTTGATTTATATTATTTGATTGGCTAGCTGTTTGATTTATATTCGTTGATTGGCTAGCTGTTTGATTTATATTCGTTGATTGGCTAGCTGTTTGATTTATATTCTTTGATTGGCTAGCTGTTTGATTTATATTCGTTGATTGGCTAGCTGTTTGATTTATATTCTTTGATTGGCTAGCTGTTTGATTTATATTCTTTGATTGGCTAGCTGTTTGATTTATATTCGTTGATTGGCTAGTTGTTTGATTTATATTCGTTGATTGGCTAGTTGTTTGATTTATATTCTTTGATTGGCTAGCTGTTTGATTTATATTCGTTGATTGGCTAGCTGTTTGATTTATATTTGTTGATTGGCTAGCTGTTTGATTTATATTCTTTGATTGGCTAGCTGTTTGATTTATATTCTTTGATTGGCTAGCTGTTTGATTTATATTCTTTGATTGGCTAGTTGTTTGATTTATATTCGTTGATTGGCTGGCTGTTTGATTTATATTATTTGATTGGCTAGCTGTTTGATTTATATTCGTTGATTGGCTAACTGTTTGATTTATATTCTTTGATTGGCTAGCTGTTTAATTTATATTCTTTGATTGGCTAGCTGTTTGATTTATATTCGTTGATTGGCTAGTTGTTTGATTTATATTATTTGATTGGCTAGCTGTTTGATTTATATTCTTTGATTGGCTAGCTGTTTGATTTATATTCGTTGATTGGCTAGTTGTTTGATTTATATTCTTTGATTGGCTAGCTGTTTGATTTATATTCGTTGATTGGCTAGCTGTTTGATTTATATTTGTTGATTGGCTAGCTGTTTGATTTATATTCGTTGATTGGCTAGTTGTTTGATTTATATTTGTTGATTGGCTAGCTGTTTGATTTATATTCTTTGATTGGCTAGCTGTTTGATTTATATTCGTTGATTGGCTAGTTGTTTGATTTATATTCTTTGATTGGCTAGCTGTTTGATTTATATTCGTTGATTGGCTAGCTGTTTGATTTATATTTGTTGATTGGCTAGCTGTTTGATTTATATTCTTTGATTGGCTAGCTGTTTGATTTATATTCTTTGATTGGCTAGCTGTTTGATTTATATTCTTTGATTGGCTAGTTGTTTGATTTATATTCGTTGATTGGCTAGCTGTTTGATTTATATTATTTGATTGGCTAGCTGTTTGATTTATATTCGTTGATTGGCTAGCTGTTTGATTTATATTCTTTGATTGGCTAGCTGTTTGATTTATATTCGTTGATTGGCTAGTTGTTTGATTTATATTCGTTGATTGGCTAGCTGTTTGATTTATATTCGTTGATTGGCTAGTTGTTTGATTTATATTTGTTGATTGGCTAGCTGTTTGATTTATATTCTTTGATTGGCTAGCTGTTTGATTTATATTCTTTGATTGGCTAGCTGTTTGATTTATATTCGTTGATTGGCTAGTTGTTTGATTTATATTCTTTGATTGGCTAGCTGTTTGATTTATATTCGTTGATTGGCTAGCTGTTTGATTTATATTTGTTGATTGGTTAGCTGTTTGATTTATATTCTTTGATTGGCTAGCTGTTTGATTTATATTCTTTGATTGGCTAGCTGTTTGATTTATATTCGTTGATTGGCTAGTTGTTTGATTTATATTATTTGATTGGCTAGCTGTTTGATTTATATTCGTTGATTGGCTAGCTGTTTGATTTATATTCGTTGATTGGCTAGCTGTTTGATTTATATTCTTTGATTGGCTAGCTGTTTGATTTATATTCTTTGATTGGCTAGCTGTTTGATTTATATTCTTTGATTGGCTAGCTGTTTGATTTATATTCTTTGATTGGCTAGCTGTTTGATTTATATTCGTTGATTGGCTAGTTGTTTGATTTATATTCGCTGATTGGCTAGTTGTTTGATTTATATTCTTTGATTGGCTAGCTGTTTGATTTATATTCGTTGATTGGCTAGCTGTTTGATTTATATTTGTTGATTGGCTAGCTGTTTGATTTATATTCTTTGATTGGCTAGCTGTTTGATTTATATTCGTTGATTGGCTAGCTGTTTGATTTATATTCTTTGATTGGCTAGCTGTTTGATTTATATTCGTTGATTGGCTAGCTGTTTGATTTATATTCTTTGATTGGCTAGCTGTTTGATTTATATTCGTTGATTGGCTAGTTGTTTGATTTATATTCTTTGATTGGCTAGCTGTTTGAATTATATTCGTTGATTGGCTAGCTGTTTGATTTATATTCGTTGATTGGCTAGCTGTTTGAATTATATTCGTTGATTGGCTAGCTGTTTGATTTATATTCGTTGATTGGCTAGTTGTTTGATTTATATTTGTTGATTGGCTAGTTGTTTGATTTATATTCTTTGATTGGCTAGCTGTTTGATTTATATTCGTTGATTGGCTAGCTGTTTGATTTATATTCTTTGATTGGCTAGCTGTTTGATTTATATTCGTTGATTGGCTAGCTGTTTGATTTATATTTGTTGATTGGCTAGCTGTTTGATTTATATTCTTTGATTGGCTAGCTGTTTGATTTATATTCCCTGATTGGCTTGTTGTTTGATTTATATTATTTGATTGGCTAGCTGTTTGATTTATATTCGTTGATTGGCTAGTTGTTTGATTTATATTCGTTGATTGGCTAGTTGTTTGATTTATATTCGTTGATTGGCTAGTTGTTTGATATTTGATTGGCTAGCTGTTTGATTTATATTCGTTGATTGGCTAGCTGTTTGATTTATATTTGTTGATTGGCTAGCTGTTTGATTTATATTCTTTGATTGGCTAGCTGTTTGATTTATATTCTTTGATTGGCTAGCTGTTTGATTTATATTCTTTGATTGGCTAGTTGTTTGATTTATATTCGTTGATTGGCTAGCTGTTTGATTTATATTATTTGATTGGCTAGCTGTTTGATTTATATTCGTTGATTGGCTAACTGTTTGATTTATATTCTTTGATTGGCTAGCTGTTTAATTTATATTCTTTGATTGGCTAGCTGTTTGATTTATATTCAATGATTGGCTAGCTGTTTGATTTATATTATTTGATTGACTAGCTGTTTGATTTATATTCCCTGATTGTCTTGTTGTTTGAGTTATATTCTTTGATTGGCTAGCTGTTGATTTATATTCTTTGATTGACTAGCTGTTGATTTATATTCTTTGATTGGCTAGCTGTTTGATTTATATTCTTTGATTGGCTAGCTGTTTGATTTATATTCGTTGATTGGCTAGCTGTTTGATTTATATTATTTGATTGACTAGCTGTTTGATTTATATTCCCTGATTGTCTTGTTGTTTGATTTATATTCTTTGATTGGCTAGCTGTTTGAATTATATTCTTTGATTGGCTAGCTGTTTGATTTATATTCGTTGATTGGCTAGCTGTTTGATTTATATTCTTTGATTGGCTAGCTGTTTGATTTATATTCGTTGATTGGCTAGCTGTTTGATTTATATTTGTTGATTGGCTAGCTGTTTGATTTATATTCTTTGATTGGCTAGCTGTTTGATTTATATTCCCTGATTGGCTTGTTGTTTGATTTATATTATTTGATTGGCTAGCTGTTTGATTTATATTCGTTGATTGGCTAGTTGTTTGATTTATATTCGTTGATTGGCTAGTTGTTTGATTTATATTCGTTGATTGGCTAGTTGTTTGATATTTGATTGGCTAGCTGTTTGATTTATATTCGTTGATTGGCTAGCTGTTTGATTTATATTTGTTGATTGGCTAGCTGTTTGATTTATATTCTTTGATTGGCTAGCTGTTTGATTTATATTCTTTGATTGGCTAGCTGTTTGATTTATATTCTTTGATTGGCTAGTTGTTTGATTTATATTCGTTGATTGGCTAGCTGTTTGATTTATATTATTTGATTGGCTAGCTGTTTGATTTATATTCGTTGATTGGCTAACTGTTTGATTTATATTCTTTGATTGGCTAGCTGTTTAATTTATATTCTTTGATTGGCTAGCTGTTTGATTTATATTCAATGATTGGCTAGCTGTTTGATTTATATTATTTGATTGACTAGCTGTTTGATTTATATTCCCTGATTGTCTTGTTGTTTGAGTTATATTCTTTGATTGGCTAGCTGTTGATTTATATTCTTTGATTGACTAGCTGTTGATTTATATTCTTTGATTGGCTAGCTGTTTGATTTATATTCTTTGATTGGCTAGCTGTTTGATTTATATTCGTTGATTGGCTAGCTGTTTGATTTATATTATTTGATTGACTAGCTGTTTGATTTATATTCCCTGATTGTCTTGTTGTTTGATTTATATTCTTTGATTGGCTAGCTGTTTGAATTATATTCTTTGATTGGCTAGCTGTTTGATTTATATTCGTTGATTGGCTAGCTGTTTGATTTATATTCTTTGATTGGCTAGCTGTTTGATTTATATTCTTTGATTGGCTAGCTGTTTGATTTATATTCGTTGATTGTCTTGTTGTTTGATTTATATTCTTTGATTGGCTAGCTGTTTGAATTATATTCTTTGATTGGCTAGCTGTTTGATTTATATTCGTTGATTGGCTAGCTGTTTGATTTATATTCTTTGATTGGCTAGCTGTTTGATTTATATTCTTTGATTGGCTAGCTGTTTGATTTATATTCGTTGATTGGCTAGTTGTTTGATTTATATTTGTTGATTGGCTAGTTGTTTGATTTATATTTGTTGATTGGCTAGCTGTTTGATTTATATTCTTTGATTGGCTAGCTGTTTGATTTATATTCTTTGATTGGCTAGCTGTTTGATTTATATTCGTTGATTGGCTAGTTGTTTGATTTATATTCGTTGATTGGCTAGTTGTTTGATTTATATTTGTTGATTGGCTAGCTGTTTGATTTATATTCTTTGATTGGCTAGCTGTTTGATTTATATTCGTTGATTGGCTAGTTGTTTGATTTATATTATTTGATTTGCTAGCTGTTTGATTTATATTCCCTGATTGTCTTGTTGTTTGATTTATAATCTTTGATTGGCTAGCTGTTTGATTTATATTCTTTGATTGGCTAGCTGTTTGATTTATATTCTTTGATTGGCTAGCTGTTTGATTTATATTCGTTGATTGGCTAGTTGTTTGATTTATATTCGTTGATTGGCTAGTTGTTTGATTTATATTTGTTGATTGGCTAGCTGTTTGATTTATATTATTTGATTTGCTAGCTGTTTGATTTATATTCCCTGATTGGCTAGTTGTTTGATTTATATTCCCTGATTGGCTAGTTGTTTGATTTATATTCTTTGATTGGCTAGCTGTTTGAATTATATTCGTTGATTCGCTAGCTGTTTGATTTATATTCGTTGATTGGCTAGCTGTTTGATTTATATTTGTTGATTGGCTAGCTGTTTGATTTATATTCTTTGATTGGCTAGCTGTTTGATTTATATTCGTTGATTGGCTAGTTGTTTGATTTATATTCTTTGATTGGCTAGCTGTTTGAATTATATTCGTTGATTGGCTAGCTGTTTGATTTATATTCGTTGATTGGCTAGCTGTTTGATTTATATTTGTTGATTGGCTAGCTGTTTGATTTATATTCCCTGATTGGCTAGCTGTTTGATTTATATTCTTTGATTGGCTAGCTGTTTGATTTATATTCTTTGATTGGCTAGCTGTCTGATTTATATTCTTTGATTGGCTAGCTGTTTGATTTATATTCGTTCATTGGCTAGTTGTTTGATTTATATTCGTTGATTGGCTAGCTGTTTGATTTATATTCGTTGATTGGCTAGTTGTTTGATTTATATTCGTTGATTGGCTAGCTGTTTGATTTATATTCTTTGATTGGCTAGCTGTCTGATTTATATTCGTTGATTGGCTAGCTGTTTGATTTATATTCTTTGATTGGCTAGCTGTTTGATTTATATTCGTTGATTGGCTAGCTGTTTGATTTATATTCTTTGATTGGCTAGCTGTTTGATTTATATTCGTTGATTGGCTAGTTGTTTGATTTATATTCTTTGATTGGCTAGCTGTTTGAATTATATTCGTTGATTGGCTAGCTGTTTGATTTATATTCGTTGATTGGCTAGCTGTTTGAATTATATTCGTTGATTGGCTAGCTGTTTGATTTATATTCGTTGATTGGCTAGTTGTTTGATTTATATTTGTTGATTGGCTAGTTGTTTGATTTATATTCTTTGATTGGCTAGCTGTTTGATTTATAATCGTTGATTGGCTAGCTGTTTGATTTATATTCTTTGATTGGCTAGCTGTTTGATTTATATTCGTTGATTGGCTAGCTGTTTGATTTATATTTGTTGATTGGCTAGCTGTTTGATTTATATTCTTTGATTGGCTAGCTGTTTGATTTATATTCCCTGATTGGCTTGTTGTTTGATTTATATTATTTGATTGGCTAGCTGTTTGATTTATATTCGTTGATTGGCTAGTTGTTTGATTTATATTCGTTGATTGGCTAGTTGTTTGATTTATATTCTTTGATTGGCTAGCTGTTTGATTTATATTCGTTGATTGGCTAGCTTGATTTATATTCGTTGATTGGCTAGCTGTTTGATTTATATTCATTGATTGGCTAGCTGTTTGATTTATATTCGTTGATTGGCTAGCTGTTTGATTTATATTTGTTGATTGGCTAGTTGTTTGATTTATATTCTTTGATTGGCTAGCTGTTTGATTTATATTCGTTGATTTGCTATCTGTTTGATTTATATTCGTTGATTGGCTAGCTGTTTGATTTATATTCGTTGATTGGCTAGCTGTTTGATTTATATTCTTTGATTGGCAAGCTGTTTGATTTATATTCTTTGATTGGCTAGCTGTTTGATTTATATTCGTTGATTGGCTAGCTGTTTGATTTATATTCTTTGATTGGCTAGCTGTTTGATTTATATTCTTTGATTGGCTAGCTGTTTGATTTATATTCTTTGATTGGCTAGCTTTGGATTTATATTCGTTGATTGGCTAGCTGTTTGATTTATATTCTTTGATTGGCTAGCTGTTTGATTTATATTCGTTGATTGGCTAGCTGTTTGATCTATATTCTTTGATTGGCTAGCTTTGGATTTATATTTGTTGATTGGCTTGTTGTTTGATTTATATTCTTTGATTGGCTAGCTGTTTTATTTATATTCTTTGATTGGCTAGCTGTTTGATTTATATTCTTTGATTGGCTAGCTGTTTGATTTATATTCTTTGATTGGCTAGCTGTTTGATTTATATTCTTTGATTGGCTAGCTGTTTGATTTATATTCGTTGATTGGCTAGCTGTTTGATTTATATTCTTTGATTGGCTAGCTGTTTGATTTATATTCTTTGATTGGCTAGCTGTTTGATTTATATTCTTTGATTGGCTAGTTGTTTGATTTATATTCTTTGATTGGCTAGTTGTTTGATTTATATTCGTTGACTGGCTAGTTGTTTGATTTATATTCTTTGATTGGCTAGCTGTTTGATTTATATTCTTTGATTGGCTAGCTGTTTGATTTATATTATTTGATTAGCTAGCTGTTTGATTTATATTCTTTGATTGGCTAGCTGTTTGATTTATATTCTTTGATTGGCTAGCTGTTTGATTTATATTCGTTGATTGGCTAGCTGTTTGATTTATATTCTTTGATTGGCTAGCTGTTTGATTTATATTTGTGGATTGGCTAGCTGTTTGATTTATATTCTTTGATTGGCTAGCTGTTTGATTTATATTCTTTAATTGGCTTGCTGTTTGATTTATATTCTTTGATTGGCTAGCTGTTTGATTTATATTCTTTGATTGGCTAGTTGTTTGATTTATATTATTTGATTGGCTAGCTGTTTGATTTATATTTGTGGATTGGCTAGCTGTTTGATTTATATTCTTTGATTGGCTAGCTTTTTGATTTATATTCGTTGATTGGCTATCTGTTTGATTTATATTCGTTGATTGGCTAGCTGTTTGATTTATATTCGTTGATTGGCTAGCTGTTTGATTTATATTCTTTGATTGGCTAGCTTTTTGATTTATATTCGTTGATTGGCTATCTGTTTGATTTATATTCGTTGATTGGCTAGCTTTTTGATTTATATTCGTTGATTGGCTAGCTGTTTGATTTATATTCTTTGATTGGCTAGCTGTTTGATTTATATTCTTTGATTGGCTAGCTGTTTGATTTATATTATTTGATTAGCTAGCTGTTTGATTTATATTTGTGGATTGGCTAGCTGTTTGATTTATATTCTTTGATTGGCTAGCTGTTTGATTTATATTCTTTGATTGGCTAGTTGTTTGATTTATATTATTTGAATGGCTAGCTGTTTGATTTATATTCTTTGATTGGCTAGCTGTTTGATTTATATTCTTTGATTGGCTAGTTGTTTGATTTATATTATTTGATTGGCTAGCTGTTTGATTTATATTTGTGGATTGGCTAGCTGTTTGATTTATATTCTTTGATTGGCTAGCTGTTTGATTTATATTCTTTGATTGGCTAGCTGTTTGATTTATATTCGTTGATTGGCTAGCTGTTTGATTTATATCCTTTGAATGGCTAGCTGTTTGATTTATATTCTTTGATTGGCTAGCTGTTTGATTTATATTCGTTGATTGGCTATCTGTTTGATTTATATTCGTTGATTGGCTAGCTGTTTGATTTATATTCTTTGATTGGCTAGCTGTTTGATTTATATTCGTAGCTGTTTGATTTATATCCTTTGAATGGCTAGCTGTTTGATTTATATTCTTTGATTGGCTAGCTGTTTGATTTATATTCGTTGATTGGCTAACTGTTTGATTTATATTCTTTGATTAGCTAGCTGTTTGATTTAGATTCCTTGATTGGCTAGTTGTTTGATTTATATTCTTTGATTGGCTAGCTGTTTAATTTATATTCGTAGATTGGCTAGCTGTTTGATTTATATTTGTTGATTGGCTAGCTGTTTGATTTATATTCGTTGATTGGCTATTTTATATTCAATGAATGCTGTTTCCATTTTGTGCATGATTTTAATAAAAAAGAGAATTCAGATAAGAGATCTATATTGTAATAAAGACTGATATTGAAGATTTAAATATTTGATTTTGTGCCTAATCAGATGCCATATTTAGAGGGTACTCTATATTACATTTATTGATTAGTATACTAAGCATTATGTACTATATGAACCTTTTGAAAGAAGAATCACTTTTTAGCATTAAACCATATTGGATATATTCCACAGTGGTAAGGAGTAAAATAAGGAGAACTCTAATTTCCTGATGGTATTCATTTTTGGTTAGAGCTACCCATTTAGAACCCTTTGCTTTCCCAACTTATGTGTCTTTCTTCTGCCATGACCCATGGTACACAATACAAAACATAGAATATAAATATTAATAGAAAACAGGCTGCATGCACCACTTATGTAACTTATTTTACACTCTCTAAGTCCTGCCTCCTCTTATGTAACAGTTAATGTTGTAAAAATTACTTTGTGAAGACAATAAACATAATCAATCAATCGCTATCACATTAATTACCTTATGTGTGAGAAGTGCATAAAACAGAGCAATCCAATCCAATAAACGCCCAGACTACAAAACAGAACGAATCTCTTCCCGGTGATTACATCGATTAAAAATCGAATACAGATGTATCACGGTTCCTAAATGTCCCTGTCAAATGTAACCATAGCTACGTCATCAAAATCAATGGTCGTCTTCTGAAACATGGGTCAACAACTGGCTCTCCTTGTCCCGGCATGTCTCAACAACTGGCTCTCCTTGTCCCGGTATGTCTCAACAACTGGCTCTCCTTGTCTCGGTATGTCTCAACAACTGACTCTCCTTGTCCCGGCATGTTTCAAGAAATGGCTCTCCTTGTCCCGGCATGTCTCAAGAACTGGCTCTCCTTGTCCCGGCATGTCTCAACAACTGGCTCTCCTTGTCCTGGTATGTCTCAGCAACTGGCTCTCCTTGTCCTGGCATGTCTCAAGAACTGGCTCTCCTTGTCCTGGCATGTCCTAAGAACTGGCTCTCCTTGTCCCAATATGTCTCAACCCAACAACTGGCTCTCCTTGTCCCGGCATGTATCAACCCAACAACTGGCTCTCCTTGTCCCGGCATGTCTCAACCCAACAACTGGCTCTCCTTGTCCTGGCATGTCTCAAGAACTGGCTCTTCTTGTCCCAACATGTCTCAACCCAACAACTGGCTCTCCTTGTCCCGGCATGTCTCAACCCAACAACTGGCTCTCCTTGACCCGGCATGTCTCAACCCAACAACTGGCTCTCCTTGTCCTGGCATGTCTCAACCCAACAACTGGCTCTCCTTGTCCTGGTATGTCTCAAGAACTGGCTCTCCTTGTCCGGGTATGTCTCAATCCTCCACTTATCACCATTTATCCTCCACAGCAACATACCAGTACCCCACAAGACGAAAACCAACTTGACCATCTCCAACTGCAATTGCAATGTAGACCTACTGTATTATTCGATTGATCGTTACTATATAATCTCTGACAATATATTTACTTTCGGGGAAATATTAACAGTTCCTTTAGGACGTGGCGCTTTAAGTATAAAAACAGAGTTATGACTTATACTAATCACAACGAGAGAAAGCCGCCCCAATATTAGATTATTACAACAACATATCCATTGGGTAAGAAAGTGGAAGAGAGCCAGCCCGTCTCTTAATTTTTTACTTTATATTACGCGATCAATTTTCACTCATCTCGTCATGAACCCAACATGTATGTAACCTTTTGTTAAATTTGTTGGCTATGCGTTTGCGGTTGTTTGGGCGGAGTGTGGTAGGCCTACACTTTTCACACTTAAATATTTTGGTTGTGAAATGTTACAGGGCATAGCGATCTGAGATATTTCATTTATATTTTATTATGAGAGGAAGAAGAACATACAACGTTATTTACTATATATGTAACAAAATAATTGTTTTCGGGTTTAACTTGGAAGCCTCCCCAAATAGTTGATATACAATTATATTTAAAATTATTTCCATGGTCATGGTCATTCACCCGTCTTTAGTTAGAAATTTGTTTGCATGAAAGACAGTTTAGTTTAGTTTTTACTGATTTATTATCTCTTATCTGACTGGGGTAATAATAAAGGATAGGATAAATGGAAGCAAAGTGTGACAGTAACAAATATTTCCCCGTCACCCTAGCATGTCTTAAGTATATGATATATCAAAGGGGGAAGTTTGGGTCACTGCATAAATGCAGTTCACCAAACTTCCCCCGAATGCACACTGTAACTTCCCCCTTCCCCCAAATATCCACTGTTGAATTAATTTGAAGCGATAAAATAAGTACAAAATTGTGCGAGTTTTTAATTGTGTGGTCCAATTGTTATTTGATTTCTATTTATTATTTAAAGTGCATTTAATATCACACTGGTTTTTAGAATATTATACTATACAACCTTATGTTTTATTAATTTACCCAATCGAAGCCTCATATGGGCCGGTTATTTGTACGCATATCGCCTAATGCGCTCAGTAAGGTTCAAACAACATATTAATATGAAAATAAAGTATCTGCAAAGAAAATAACCCAATACTATATAATTTGACCTTATTAAAAAATTTGCACTTTTGCACACTTATTTGTACAAATGCACTTTAGCTACCGATCTACGATGGTGTATGATCAAGTGTCAGTCGCTAAAAGTGTCAAAAATCCAATTTAATAAATCTGGATTTGCGATTTTGAACCATATTCATGGACATTTTAAGTCACTTTATAGACATAAAAAGTTAAACAAATGTTACGATTATAGTTAGAAATCATTCCAAACTACATATTAATCCAAAAATAACATTCTACGATAAATAGAATAGGAAATAATAGTGTTTGAAATATAGAAAAAATGTGCACTTTTTAAGTGCATTTTGCACTAAGTGCACATGCGTCTTTTCCCAAGTTTTATCCTATTTCACACACTACAATCTATCCTCTATCCAATGAAAAAAGTTTCAGATTAAACGGCCCTGTAGAACCGAAGTTATTTATGTTTAAAAATAGTCACTCGAAAATTTCAAATTCTCTTGGTCACATAGTCTAGTGGTTATCAATCACGTTAATGAAACCTAAGTTCGCGGGTTCGAAATCCAATATTGACCTGACCATTCTTAATTTTTTTGCAAAAAAAATTATTTTTATTTTTTCACTAAAATCGCTCTAACTTCGGTTCTGGTGGTCCAAATTCAATAAAATTGGTATATTCTTTGCCGTAATTTTTTTCTTAATCTTTTGAGAAGGGGTTATTTTTGGCCCCAAAAAAATTAAAAAAAAGGGCCAAAATAACACGATATTTTTCGACCCTTAAAATTCGTAATTTTAATTATATATCTTAAGATAAAAGATAGCGGAGTTAATTTGATACTTTTTACAGGTACTTTTGGCGCAATACGCTAAATTAGAATGGAATAGCGATTTGTTAAAAAAAAAATTTTTCGTCCCTTTTTATAAATATTATATTTCACACGATCGCCTGCCGCTCCAGTTTTATAATACCTCCGGCGCTGTGATTAACGCTGTTAGATAGATAATTTAACGCACTATAAGTCTGTGTAAACAAATCTCCCGTAAGTTAAGTAGTTTTTGAGCTAGACGATTTCCCGCGAAGCAAGTTTGAAGCGCGAAATTATAATTTTGGCCCTCATTTTTTTAATATCATCCTTGGAGCAAAACCGATAGCATATTTGAATTCCCCGTATGGATATTGACTGTATAGAATGTACCTTAACCAACTAAAGTTAAAAATAAAAAATTATTCGATAAAAACTACTTTACAAATTCTGGCCCTTTTTGGCCCCTATTGCCAACATATTTTTTGTACCCCCATTCGATAGGAACGTAGCCCCAATGGTCTTCTACGAGTTTCATAAAAGAATTAGTGGATTCCTACCCGCGTTGTCGAATTAAACATTTCGGAAATAAGTTTTCCAAAAAAGACGGACAAAAACGTACAAATTTACAGCCCCTTTTTCCACCCGAAATTTTAATAAATATCTTACCCCCATTCGATACGAAGGTAGTACCACTCTTCCCCTTTCCAACCGCGTTACTTTCGTCCCCGTACGATTAATATTAGACGAGTTATAGCGGAACCCGCAAAGTCATTTTGTCCGTTTTTTCAACTTTGACGGACATTTTCGGAAAAAAGGCGTGGTAATCTTTTTTGAAAAAAAAAACGAATTCACTAATTAATCCCTTCTATCGTATCCCGGCGTCGGCTAAGCAATAACCTAGGGTTTTTTCGAGCCACTGTAGAGCGCCTTTCAAAAAAATTTTAAAATTGTCGAAAAAATGACGGTTTTTTGTCCGCCGTGTCCGTCGAAGGGTTAGATTTAATAATGTTAGAGTTGCTAATATCTTAGAATTCCGAGCCGCTCCCCTGGTGAGAAAATAAAAAAATTTGGTCAGTTCCTTCATCGAAAAGTCCCCCAGAATCCCAAGTTAACCTATATAGTTAGCGATGGCCTGCGGCTTTAGGAGCGGCCGCGGTATTCACCTCCCTCATAGCGGCCGCGGCGGTGTTGCGTCAAATGGAGAAATATTTATCCCACCAAGGTGGGCCCCTCAATATAGATATACTTAAAGAAAGACCACGAGGTAAAGGGAAAAGCGTGGAGGGGGGGGGGGAGGGGGGGGGGGGGTATAGGTTGAATGACACTCGTTAATTTTATATTACTCGAAATTTTATGTAATATATTTTCGCTCCCAGTGTTCACTTGTTCTATATACCGGTGACCCATTAATATTAATATATTCTACTCAGTCGTTAGTACGTATGATACGAAATCTGTAAGTTATAGTCACCGAAACATTTCAGCTCTGAAATTATAATACGTGAATCGAGGCTGTTTCTGTTACGATCTACATATAATAGATATGGTTATTGATACTGTTACATTGTGATAATAGATTCTAGGTTTCTTTTACTGGTAAATCCGTATAAAAGTTGAAGTAATAAAATTTAATTACAGAACCATAGTTCGAAGATCAGCATTTTTCATACCAGTCATTGCTTAGAAATTTTACAGGATAATATTGTTAATCTGACTTAAGTTGTTTAGGTTGAACAAAGTCTACATAGTAAACAACAGGTCCTCCAAAGAGTGTGTCTTTGGTATATTATATCATGAAGGGGGAAGTTAGATTCACTGCATAAATGCAGTTTATCTAACTTCCCCCAAATATCTACTGTTGAATAAAATTGAAGCAATATATTAAGTCCGAAGAGGTGCGAGTTTTTTAATAAATTGTGTGGTCCATTTGTTATCTGATCTCTATTTATTGTTTAAAGTTCATTTAAGATCACACTGGTTTTTAGAATATTACAACCTTATTTATTATTAATTTATACAATTGAACCCTTATAAGGACCGGTTATTTGTACACATACTCCTAATGCGCTCAGTAAGGTCCAAACAACATATTAATATGAAAATAAACTATCTGCAACGAAAAGAACCCAATAATACACCATTTGACCTTATTAAAAAAAATTGCACATTTGCACACATATTTGCACAAGTGCACTTTAGCGGATCCTAAAGGTGGTTCCTATTTAACACACTTATGTCTATTCTCTACCGATCTACGATGGTGCATGATCAATTGTCAGTTGCTAAAAGTGTCAAAAATCCAATTTAATAAATCGCGACATTTGCGATTTTGGACCATATTCATGGACATTTTAAGTCTCTTTATAGACATAAAAAGATAAACAAATGTTAAGATTATAGTTAGAAATCATTCCAAACTACATTTTAACCCAAAAAATAACATTCTAGGATGTATAGAACTTGAAATAATAGTGTTTGAAATATCGAAAAAATGTGCACTATTTAAGTGCAATTTGAACTATGTGCACATGCGTCTTTTCCCAAGTTGTATCCTATTTCACACACTACAATCTATCCTCTATCCAATGAAAAAAGATTCAGATCAAACGGCCCAATAGAACCGAAGTTATTGATGTTTAAAAATAGTCACTCGAAAATTTCAAATTATATTGTTCACGTAGTCTAGTGGTTATCAATCATGTTAATGAAACCTAAGTTCGTGGGTACGAAATCCAATATTGACCATTCTTATTTTTTTGTAAAAAAATTTTTTTTTATTTTTTCACTAAAATCGCTCTAACTTCGGTTCTGATGGTCCAAATTCAATAAAATTGGTATATTCTTTGCCGTAATTTTTTTTTCTATCTTTTAAGAGGGGGTCATTTTTGGCCCCAAAAAAAAATGAAAAAAAGGGCCAAAATTACGCGACATTTTTCGACCCTTAAAATTCGTAATTTTAATTATAAATGTTAAGAAAAAAGATAGCGGAGGTAATTTGCTACAATTTAAAAATACTTTTGGCGCAATACGCTAAATTATAATGGATTAGCGATTTTAAGAAAAAAAATTTTTTTTTCGTCCCTTTTATAAATATTTTATTTCACACGATTGTCTGCCGCTCCAGTTGTATAATAGCTACGGCGTTGTAACTAACGCTGAAAGATAGATAATTTAACGCTCTATAATAATGTTTAAATACGTTTCCCAGACGTTGAGTAGTTTTCGAGCTAGACGTGTTCCCGCGCAGCGAGTTTGAAACGCGAAATTTTAATATTGGCCCTCATTTTTTTAATAGCGTCCGCGGAGCAAAACCGATAGCATATTTGAATTCCCCGTATCGATATTGACCATATAAAATGTACCTTAACCAACTAAAGTGAAAAATAAAAAATTATTCGATAAAAACTATTTTTCATATTCTGGCCCTTTTTGGCCCCTATTGTCAACATATTTTTTGTACCCCCACTCGATAGGAACGTAGCCCCAATGGTCTTCTACGAGTTTCAAAAAAGAATTAGTGGAATCCTACCCGCGTTGTCAAATTAAACATTTCGGAAATAAAATTTCGAAAAAAGACGGACAAAAACGTAAAAATTTACGGCCCCTTTTTCCACCCGAAATTTTATTAAATCTCTTACCCCCATTCGATACGAAGGTAGTACCACTCATCCCCTTTCCAACCGCGTTACTTTCGTCCCCGTACGATTAATATTAGCCGAGTTATAGCGGATTCCGCAAAGTCATTTTGTCCGTTTTTTCAACTTTGACGGACAATAGACGGAAAACAAGCCCGGAGGCGGGGTATTCCAAGATGTGGAAACGTCTAATTTAGACCCCCTCTTTCGATTCTCGGTGTCTCTGGATGCGTCAAATAGAGGTTTTTTAAGAGTCCTAGTGAAAAAAAGACAAAAAAACCAGACAATTGTCCGTCATGTCCGTCAAAACGATAGATTCGCTAAAAGCTCTGAAGAATCTTATTTTTTTGGCATTACGCGTCCCCCCTCGAAAAATCGAGAAAATCGTACCTCTGGAAATAGGTCGAATGGGGGGGGAACACCGTTTTCGCAGTAACTACGCGTCCTCTATGTAGACTGCGTCCTTTAGAGGGGCGGCGAATTCACCTCACTCGACGCCGCCCTTACTGAATGTTTTTAAAAGATATTTCTTCCCACCAA
>JAUCBJ010008547.1:0-53492 GCA_032718475.1 Nemertoderma westbladi | reverse complement strand
GTTTTACCGGAACAGTGCGCGCTATCTGGTTGACTTAGAATGGAGAGTTCTTCCGTATTACTCCAATAAAGAAGGTTTATGCAGTATATAGGGTTGGCTTTCAGAAACTGGGGAATACCAGTTACTCTGTCCACCGGAAAACTTAAATTCGAAAAATCAAACATGTTTAGGAAAGGAGTAAACGTTGAAATTCTACTAATATTATTTTGTTTTCTATCAATTTTCTTATAATTTGCGGCGGCCAATACTGCGTATTTAAAGCATTCCCCCAGCGGGCAGTCTACGCTTACGGTACATTTTTTAATTAATAATAATTTAGAATTATTGAAGCCTTGACCCTTTAAATAGGGGTTGCGTTGGGACCGCGCAATCTCAATAGTTATTCGCTCGATGGCTATTATGCGCCAACCCGAGCCGAGGCAGAGAAACACGCTTAACAGTTGATCGATACGATTGACGGCGCCAGAAAACCAGTTATTAAAGTCGCTATTATTCAGAATTTGATTATTGTTACCGCTAGATTTAAAACAGAATGATTCAATTTGAAATCCCTCGCTGGTTTCACGCTCCATTACGATGTTGATTGTAAGCCAGACTCTTAAAAAAGTTCCCAAAGCACTACGTAAATGGCTACTAACGTGTTCTTGAATGTGTGGAAAATTTTCATTTAATGTTAATTCAGCGTCGAGTCTTGTTTCTGCGAGGTCATTGTTATAGGTAAACAGTCGTCCGTGTGCGCTTCCGTTGGAAGGGGGTTGAAAGGGATTGTTTGGGGAAATAGAATCTCGCGAAGTTGAAGGTTCGTTATTGGAGTCGCCGCCGCCGACTTGTTCTGAAGTAGAGTTGATGGGGGATGAGTGGGAGGTAGGCGGAGTTTTGCGTTTCCGCGAAAAAAGTCGAGTGTAGCATTCATGCTCAGTAAAGGATGATAGGGTGAGCGAATCCCCGCAGCGGCAATCGGCTGGCTCGTTTACGTAACTAAATCCTGTTCCCCCCTGAGGACACGAAACAAGATGGCCCACCAGTGTCTTCTTTTCCGAGGACCAAGTCGGGCAACAGTCGCATCTATATTGCGCGAAATGAATTTTAATGTGGCGAGATAAATGATCACTCCGTGTCTCTTTGTCGCAGATGGGACAGCTGACTTTATTGGTTGATCTTGGCATCTTGAATCTAGAAAAATATGTTGATTATTTATAAAAATAAAAAATACTGTATACGTGCTAAAAATAAAGTAAAACAGTAGGTATTAATCGGTTACTAGGCAACAATACTATGTTTGTATAGTTAGGCCTATTGCTGTATTGTAACAATCAGTCAGTGAAACATAAAGCAGACAGTCGGCAGTGTCTAGTGTAGTAGTGCTAGTGTACCAGCGGTTAGATAGTGGCGATAGCCAAGACGCAATAGCGATGGCAGTTATTATTCGTGGAAAGAGGGTCTATAAACAGCAGTCATCAGTTAGTCAATGCAGTAGTGCTAGTGATATAGTCTGCTACAAGTCAGACGTACCGGTAGCGTTAACCAATACAAATCAACAATAGGCCTAGCTAATTGCTGTGTGAGATCTCAGTTAGTCAGTAGGATATATAGTGAAAACTGCAGTATTCATTGTTGTTCAATAGGGTCTATATCGCTACTATGATGGCATTAGGCTAACTCGAATGATGGGGTATCGGTAGTCAGGTAGACAAGCAGATAGACAGATGTAGGCCTATTGATCGAATGCCTCGATCACGGTTTAGGCTATCGGTACCACCGCAGTCTGACAGTAGGTAATTAATAATGAGCCTACTGCAATACTGTTGTATCGGTAGACATTAAATGTAAATTGTTTGCTAGCGGCATTGAAAGTATAGCTAGATGGTGGAAGGTAGATTTTACTTACGGTGGCAGTTAATATTCACGGAAAGATGAAGTTTGGAAGTTTGTGAAGAAGTTGGTTGACGTGGACGACGAGAGAGTTTATTAATCGATAGAACGGAATGGTATCGGAAATTAGAAATATTGGAATATTACGCGACGGATACGCAGAAAGTTTGTTGTCGACGATGAGCGATAACGCGGCGAAATGACACTAGAAAAATAAGTTGATTATTTGTAAAAAGATAAAAAATACTGTAAGCAGATAGACAGATGTAGGCCTATTGATCGAATGCCTCGATCACGGTTTAGGGTATCGCTTCCACCGCAGTCTGAGAGTAATTAATAATGAGCCTACTGCAATACTGTTGTACCGGTAGATAATAAATTTAGTACAGTTTGGTATCGGCATCGAAAGTACCGTCAGATGGTGGAAGGCAGATTTTACTTACGGTGTTAGTAAATATTCACGGAAAGAAGAAGTTTGGAAGTTTGTTGGCGATGAGTTGGTTGACGTGGACGACGAGAGAGTTTATCAACCGATAGAACGGAATGGTATCGGAAGAATATTACGCGGCGGATACGCGGAAAGTTTGTTGTCGACGATGAGCGATAACGCGGCGAAATGACAACTATACAACTGGATAGTTGACTGATGATAACAAATAAATATTCTTAATAAATAATATTAAATTCGAAAACAAAATAATGGTAAATGATGTTAATCGTAACTTGCAATTGAAATAATGACGTAATATATTGGTGGGGACGTATTAAATAGCAATTCGGTTAGTAGGGGAGGCCCTTGTCTCTTAAATGAGCCAATCAGAACGCAGCTGTAGAAATGAAGCCCGCTGATTGGCTGTTCATGCATAAGCGGTAACCAGGGCAACTTCTCGTGTTGATGAATCTATTAGAAAACCCCTGTAGACATCTTGACTAATTATGTTGAGTTGGCTGTATAACAGAAGCAGGTCTGGTGCAAAGGAAAGGGATTAGTAGAGAGGAATGCGTGATTAGTGGCGCTTCATTGTTATGATACGGGCTGCCTGGATATAGGAAAGGGACAAAGTGATGCCGGCTATAGTGAGAACAAAGGAGGGCCGCTTGAGCATTAGCCTTGGGCGATATACGGATTTGCTGTAGTCAAGGCCGCGATGGGATTATTAGTGAGTCATCGAAGGGACTGCTAACAGACGGGATCGCTCATTTATATTTGCCTTGGGGGTATACGTATAGATTCACTGCCTGTTGTATCTACTTAATGAAAAGCGCCGGCAGAGGAGGGGCCCCCGCCGATGAACGTAGTTGATAGTTGCCGGGAATGTGGTGAACGGGGGATGCAATAGGTAATTATAAAGTTAAATATAGGCATTATGTCATAGTGATCTCATTGGTAATATAAAAACTAATTAATCTAAAAATAGAAATCAATGTATAAAGTAAAAGTTAATACAATTAATTAATTTAAAATAAAGTACAAATGAATAATTAATTTAAAATTAAATACGAATAAAATAAAATGCAAATAATTAATTAAAATTAAATATAAATAAGTATTAATGAATAAAAGAGCTGCGGTGTCACTTATGACACCCTCTTGAGCCGGCTCTGCGACAGTTGGACAACACTGATGACCCATTGTGTGTCAGGGCGCTAATCAGTCTGATTAATTAGGATAATCAATTAAACCCTAATTAGGAGTCATATGACACCTGTTAGGGTTTAATTGTACTAATTAATTGATGACACCTCCCAATTAGCCTAATTGGGAGGTGTCAGCCAGACAGTCTGGCGCCAATGACACCCAATGACACCCATAGGGTGATAATTGGGTGTCATATGACACCCAATGGGTGTCAGTGACGTCCAACTGTCGCAGAGCCGCCCAAGACACTACTACTCACAGCTACAATACGGCACTTTAACTTATCCTCAAGTTTTATATAATTTGCTAAACCGGATGAATTAAATATATCAACACCCATTACAGTTGCTCCGGCTCCCGTATCTGGCAGGACAGCTATGTCTGGGGTAAAATTTATTGTGGAGTCATCTGGTGTAACTTTTACCACAAGGAGTGGTTGTGATGCCTTTCTAATAGCTCGAAACAATATTTGTTTATCACATTCGTTATTTAGTATATGATACTTTTGAAGAACATTGACACATAAATCAGAATTCTCAACTTCATAAATGTCATCACAACTATCATCATCATTTTCGATCTCATCAGCTAACATTGCCATAGAAGCGAATCTAGATGGGCACACAGTTGAAAAATGACCAGTGCCAGAACATGAAACACATCTAGCATTGCTTGCTAGACATTAATTTGCTGGATGTGATCGTTGCCCACAACGACTACACCTTTGGTTGTTGCTATCAACAGTCTTATTTTTAACTGATGTGTTGTTATGCGCTGGTTTATTATATGACTTATCTGGCTCAACCACTTTAAATTTATTTTTACGTTTACTGTAGTCTGTTCTACCTGCATTAACCAATTTGTCATCTATAGGGTAAGAAGAAGACTGGCATAAAGATTTAGTTGCTTTACGAGCTGACTCTAATGATATAATAAACTTACGTGATTCGATGAAAGAGAGAGGAGGTCTTTGAACTTAATTTTTCTTTGTCATCTTCATTCGCCATTGCTAGAATAAGCAATGCGGTATGTAGCCGATCTCTAGTCACCGCACTGGCATCCGGTTGCAAACATCCAATAATGGTCTGTTTAGCACTCCTGTTTTCCATACCTCGGCAGGGATTTCATCTAATCCACTCGCTTTATTTAAAGGAAACTGAGGTACTGGGAGTATACCATCAGGTCAGTGAAATTGTAAAGGACACAAAGAAAAGGATGGTTTAAGCTGCGTGCAAAGCAAATTTAAATAATTTGTCGTCTTTGGATGCTTAAAAGTTGACTATACAGTGAACCGGAAATTGGAGTATTAAAATTATATTATGGTTAAAAAACGGAATGATTGGTATGATATCATTTATTGGTATTGGTGGAGAGACATTATTTACATTATTAATAGTAGTCAATTACATTAGGATGCCGTACAGCTGCTATTATATGTGTTCACTTGTGTATGTATATAGGACAGGGATGGAGTGATAATTATATAGTATCTTGAATATCAAATAAATACTTTGTAAACATAATATGTCGCAGTGTGCTTTCTCATAAATAATCAAAATTGTTATATTCATTTGCAATTAAGAAACTGTACTGTTTAGTGTAATTAGTTGCAATAAATATAAATTATAAACGAATTATATGGCGTCGAAGTTAGATATTCAAAGCTTGAAAGCTTCCCGGCGTGGATACAAAGCGTCTGTGACAAGGGCATGTAACGCGGGTCTGGATACTATTAGGAAATATGAAGCGTTGGCATTAGATGAACGCTTATTTCCCACGTCAATATCAACACGCATCATCGACTGGATGAAGAAGTTAGAACGGTTTCGGGAATCGGATACAGGTATAGTGTGTCACCCCGAATATAAACCCGATGATGGTGATAAAGATATTGAGGATATGGAAGAACGTCTTCTTGAAGCCCAGGAAAAGTTGGCTGAGTTCGAAGCTACAGCAAAGGGTTGTCAGGAACGTGAAATCACCATAGCTGCCGCAGCTGCTGCAGCTCCACGTGGCTTAGCCCCAGTTACTGCTGGGAGGAGAGCCGACACGGATTTACCTAAGATTACCGCCCGGCGGCCTCCAACTCTGGAAAGTGACACTTCCATGAATGGAGCGCCCTCTGGCGTAATTATTCAAGCTTATTAGATCTCAATTCGCGTTCACATGAAATACGTAATGCAGCGTTTTGGGATTGCTGTTCACCCGGTTTTATAACAATAATTAACCGCACTCTGGCTATTCCAGCCGACACAGAGCTCGATATTAACGAAATATACGATCGGATACGTGATCACCTGCGTTCACTGCGTAATGCCAATTTAGATTGGCGAGCGTGATTGTCAGTACGTCAGAAAGACGGGCAGAACTATACATCGATTTGCAATGAAATCCATGAACTTGGCGAGTATGCTAATACAGATATCCGGCAACTTCAGTCACAGACACCGAAAGCAGCAGATATCCGGCAATGACAGTCACAGACACTGAAAGCAGCAGATATCTGGCAACTTCAGTCACAGACACTGAAAGCAGCAGATATCCGGCAACAACAGTCACAGAGACCGAAAGCAGCAGATATCCGGCAACTACAGTCACAGACACCGAAAGCAGCAGATATCCAGCAACAACAGTCACAGAGACCAAAAGCAGCAGATATCCGGCAACTACAGTCACAGACACCAAAAGCAGCAGATATCCGGCAACTACAGTCACAGACACCAAAAGCAGCAGATATCCGGCAACAACAGTCACAGAGACCGAAAGCAGCAGATATCCGGCAACTACAGTCACAGACACCGAAAGCAACAGATATCCGGCAACTACAGACACCAAAAGCAGCAGATATTCGGCAACAACAGTGACGGAGACTGAAAGCAGCAGATATTCGGGAACTACAGTCACAGACACCCAAAGCAGCAGATATCCGGCAACTACAGTCACAGACACCGAAAGCAGCAGATATCCGGCAACTACAGTCACTGACACCGAAAGCAGCAGATATCCGGCAACAACAGTCACAGAGACTGAAAGCAGCAGATATCCGGCAACTACAGTCACAGACACCGAAAGCAGCAGATATCCAGCAACAACAGTCACAGACACCAAAAGCAGCAGATATCCGGCAACTTCAATCACAGACACCGAAAGCAGCAGATATCCAGCAACTACAGTCACAGACACCAAAAGCAGCAGATATCCGGCAACTTCAATCACAGACACCGAAAGCAGCAGATATCCAGCAACAACAGTCACAGAGACCGAAAGCAGCAGATATCTGGCAACTTCAGTCACAGACACTGAAAGCAGCAGATATCCGGCAACAACAGTCACAGAGACCGAAAGCAGCAGATATCCGGCAACTACAGTCACAGACACCGAAAGCAGCAGATATCCGGCAACAACAGTACAGAGACCGAAAGCAGCAGATATCCGGCAACTACAGTCACAGACACCAAAAGCAGCAGATATCCGGCAACTACAGTCACAGACACCGAAAGCAGCAGATATCCGGCAACTACAGTCACAGACACCGAAAGCAGCAGATATCCGGCAACAACAGTCACAGAGACTGAAAGCAGCAGATATCCGGCAACTACAGTCACAGACACCGAAAGCAGCAGATATCCGGCAACAACAGTACAGAGACCGAAAGCAGCAGATATCCGGCAACTACAGTCACAGACACCAAAAGCAGCAGATATCCGGCAACTACAGTCACAGACACCAAAAGCAGCAGATATCCGGCAACTACAGTCACAGACACCAAAAGCAGCAGATATCCGGCAACTTCAATCACAGACACCGAAAGCAGCAGATATCCAGCAACAACAGTCACAGACACCAAAAGCAGCAGATGTAAAGTGCCAACGCAGTCGAGCCTAATAATAGATACTAAAAGTACACAAACTGCTGCTGGAGAGATCAGTGCCTGATGTCTTCCACTAAACTTGTGCAAATCAATTGCCCTGGCTAACTAGACAAACAGGATACTACTAGGATCGGCATGCTGCATTGCAGCTGCATTTTTAAGAATGCTGTGCCGGCTTATCGACAAAATTGTACCGCCACAACTCCCTATCACCCATAACATTTGCTAGATCATCCGCATCTTCAAGGCCAGTGTCCTCAGATGCGTCTCAAGAAAGTCATGGGCTGTCCACCATGCTTATTCACTCACAACTTATTCACAAACAGGATGCCCGGCCTCTAACCAGTGAGGCAGATGTACAGTCTACAGATACAGATCGAACTCATGGGAAAACAATCCCCGCGTAGCGAATCCTAACTATCACTAATGGACCTAAATACTGTAAACTTGCCGCGGTGTGATTTATATGGGTATAATACGAGCTAGCGGGTCAACAATACTAGCGTAAGAACAATACTGCCGACAGGAAAAGGCAGTCAAAAGGGTGCCTGAACAAACAAATACCAAATACCTCTACAAATAATAATAACCTATCTGTAAATCAGTAGATCTCAAGATGCGTGTGTGTGTGTGTTACGATAAAACAATTTTGGTGTACCGCTGTTGTACTAGGTTTTGGTGATTTTATCAAAATAACATTACCGGGCGCTAGCTACTCGGAATAAGCTAGGCGCAATACTTACAAACTGACGTCAAAAGGGCTCTCTCCTCCTTTATTCACAACTCAGCCGGGCAATTACTACGGTGTTAGTAACTACGCCCGTGATCGGCACTGATACCAGATTCTGATTGTGAGATAAGGAAATAGGTGTTAATTTACTACCGTACGTCTAGCTGATCTGGTATGTAATTTGATTATAGAATTTTGTTACCGCGGTGGGCTGCAGTAAATACCTATGAGTACGTGGCAATGGCGCGGTAGATTGTTAGTAAACCTCCCTTAGCCAAATGCGTGCCGGTAGCAGAAATCTGCCTCTTGCCTGATCAAATACTTTGGACTCAGACAGGTCAGTCAAACTGCAAGGCCTACAGAGCTAACGGGTACTGTACCACTAGTACGGCAAATCACAAAATTATAGAGCGTGCTATTTGCACCTAAGTGTACTTGCACGTACTGACAAACAGCATCGGCTCGCACCTATAGGAGGTACAGGTTGACCCGGGTTTTTTCCTGTCTGAATCTGAGATATTTGGTCCCAAATTTTACAGCGTCCCAGGACGGCGTCATGCTTCACCCTGATCTAAGGAACTTATGGCGGGTAAAGCGTCAAACAAAGTCTTACCTCCTCTGACGTGGCCGTGTTCAGGCAATCGGGCATGCTTCCAAATGGGCGTGGGTGAAGATAGTGTGGGCACCTTTATGCGTCGTGGACATCCCTTCCCCTTGCATTGCTGTAGCCTAAAGGTTTAGGTACAGTAGCCATTCCCCGAAGCATTTGGATGTTCAAGATAGATACGCTAAAAGCTACATGTTCTGAGTTTGCAGTATATTTTAACGTAAATGGCAAAGATTTATCGAATTTAAACTAAACTTTTACAAATTAAAGATAACCAAGCGAATAAGACTGAATTAACAAGAAGTGAAGTGAAGGAGTGTGTAACAGTAATAAGTGTAAGTGATAACCGAAGGGCAAACGGCGCCTTATATAGGAAATCCTAAGCATGGAATCCACTAGAACATTCTACCACATTCTATGAGCTCGCATTGTACCAATAAATCATCAAATGCCCTACGATTGGCCCAACTCATCTGTCCATGTGTTGTACGCACTCCATTGGCTTATCTAATTTAATGAAACTGAAAATAAATAGCGCAAAATACAAATTTGTACTGACCCAGATTCGAACTCTTAACCTACTGGACCACTGCGCCGTAACCTGCTCCTTTCCCTCAATTGGTAACTAAAATGGTTAATAACATGAATCATTTTCTATGATGAGGGGGTAACAGGAATAATGGGGGGATAACAGGAATAGGGGGTAACAGGAATCACTATCTGAGACCGGGGGGAGGTAACAGTAATGGGGGGGGGGGGGTAACAGCACTGGGGGCGGGGGGGGGGGGGGAGGGCTGGGTAAAAGGACAGTACCGAATATTTGCTACACAAGACTACTAAGGGCAGCCCTAAACATCAGCTGGAGACAACACATGACAAACGCCGGGCTTTATGGTACAATACCACATGTATCAACCACCCTCCGTGAACGCAGATTAAGATTCAGTGGGCACTGCTGGCGAAGTAAAGACGAGGTCATACCAGATCTACTTTTGTGGCAACCAACACAAGGAATCGTACCCGTGGACGACCGGTGTAACAGGCTGAGATAACTCCCCACTAAATATTACTCCCCAGTCTTCTCAGCTTAGGCTGAGAACACTCCCCAGTTTTCTCCCTATATTTCTTAATTAACGGAAAGGAGCAGGTTACAGTGGCGGGCTTTTCCAACCAAAACAATAAACGATAACTCAATAACATAGGTTACAGTTTTATTTTTGCAATATACAAAAATAACACAGGTACGGATATGAATTATAACTCAATTAGGGGAGTCATCTCAGCCTAAGGGGAGTGTTCTCAGCCTAGGCTGAGACAACTGAGGGGTGTTCTCAGCCTAGGCTGAGACAACTGGGGGGTGTGCTCAGCCTAGGCTGACTAGGCCTACTATAAAATATTTTTGGTATTGTACAAGGCGTTGTGCGATAAGGCATACTATAAAATATTTTTGGTATTGTACAAGGCGTTGTGCGATAAGGCATACTATAAAATATTTTTGGTATTGTACAAGGCGTTGTGCGGTAAGGCATACTATAAAATATGTTTGGTATTGTACAAGGCGTTGTGTGATAAGGCATACTATAAAATATTTTGGGTATTGTACAAGGCGTTGTGCGATAAGGCATACTATAAAATATGTTTGGTATTGTACAAGGCGTTGTGTGATAAGGCATACTATAAAATATTTTGGGTATTGTACAAGGCGTTGTGCGATAAGGCATACTATAAAATATTTTGGGTATTGTACAAGGCGTTGTGCGATAAGGCCTACTATAAAATATGTTTGTGTATTGTACAAGTCGTTGTGCGATAAGGCATACTATAAAATATGTTTGGTATTGTACAAGGCGTTGTGCGATAAGGTATACTATAAAATATGTTTGGTATTGTACAAGTCGTTGTGCGATAAGGCATACTATAAAATATGTTTGGTATTGTACAAGGCGTTGTGCGATAAGGCATACTATAAAATATGTTTGGTATTGTACAAGGCGTTGTGTGATAAGGCATACTATAAAATATTTTGGGTATTGTACAAGGCGTTGTGCGATAAGGCATACTATAAAATATTTTGGGTAATGTACAAGGCGTTGTGCGATAAGGCCTACTATAAAATATGTTTGGTATTGTACAAGTCGTTGTGCGATAAGGCATACTATAAAATATTTTGGGTATTGTACAAGGCGTTGTGCGATAAGGCATACTATAAAATATTTTTGGTATTGTACAAGGCGTTGTGCGATAAGGCATACTATAAAATATGTTTGGTATTGTACAAGGCGTTGTGTGATAAGGCATACTATAAAATATGTTTGGTATTGTACAAGGCGTTGTGCGATAAGGCATACTATAAAATATGTTTGGTATTGTACAATGCGTTGTGCGATAAGGCATACTATAAAATATTTTTGGTATTGTACAAGGCGTTGTGCGATAAGGCATACTATAAAATATTTTTGGTATTGTACAAGGCGTTGTGCGATAAGGCATACTATAAAATATTTTGGGTATTGTACAAGGCGTTGTGCGATAAGGCATACTATAAAATATTTTTGGTATTGTACAAGGCGTTGTGCGGTAAGGCATACTATAAAATATGTTTGGTATTGTACAAGGCGTTGTGTGATAAGGCATACTATAAAATATTTTGGGTATTGTACAAGGCGTTGTGCGATAAGGCATACTATAAAATATGTTTGGTATTGTACAAGGCGTTGTGTGATAAGGCATACTATAAAATATTTTGGGTATTGTACAAGGCGTTGTGCGATAAGGCATACTATAAAATATTTTGGGTAATGTACAAGGCGTTGTGCGATAAGGCCTACTATAAAATATGTTTGGTATTGTACAAGTCGTTGTGCGATAAGGCATACTATAAAATATTTTGGGTATTCTACAAGGCGTTGTGCGATAAGGCATACTATAAAATATGTTTGGTATTGTACAAGGCGTTGTGCGATAAGGCATACTATAAAATATGTCTGGTATTGTACAAGGCGTTGTGCGATAAGGCATACTATAAAATATTTTGGGTATTGTACAAGGCGTTGTGCGATAAGGCCTACTATAAAATATGTTTGGTATTGTACAAGGCGTTGTGCGATAAGGCATACTATAAAATATGTTTGGTATTGTACAAGGCGTTGTGCGATAAGGCATACTATAAAATATTTTTGGTATTGTACAAGGCGTTGTGCTATAAGGCATACTATAAAATATGTTTGGTATTGTACAAGGCGTTGTGTGATAAGGCATACTATAAAATATTTTGGGTATTGTACAAGGCGTTGTGCGATAAGGCATACTATAAAATATGTTTGGTATTGTACAAGGCGTTGTGTGATAAGGCATACTATAAAATATTTTGGGTATTGTACAAGGCGTTGTGCGATAAGGCATACTATAAAATATTTTTGGTATTGTACAAGGCGTTGTGCGGTAAGGCATACTATAAAATATGTTTGGTATTGTACAAGGCGTTGTGCGATAAGGCATACTATAAAATATTTTTGGTATTGTACAAGGCGTTGTGCGGTAAGGCATACTATAAAATATGTTTGGTATTGTACAAGGCGTTGTGTGATAAGGCATACTATAAAATATTTTGGGTATTGTACAAGGCGTTGTGCGATAAGGCATACTATAAAATATTTTTGGTATTGTACAAGGCGTTGTGCGATAAGGCATACTATAAAATATTTTTGGTATTGTACAAGGCGTTGTGCGATAAGGCATACTATAAAATATGTTTGGTATTGTACAAGGCGTTGTGCGATAAGGCATACTATAAAATATGTTTGGTATTGTACAAGGCGTTGTGCGATAAGGCATACTATAAAATATTTTGGGTATTGTACAAGGCGTTGTGCGATAAGGCATACTATAAAATATTTTGGGTATTGTACAAGGCGTTGTGTGATAAGGCATACTATAAAATATGTTTGGTATTGTACAAGGCGTTGTGCGATAAGGCATACTATAAAATATGTTTGGTATTATACAAGACGTTGTGCGATAAGGCATACTATAAAATATGTTTGGTATTGTACAAGGCGTTGTGTGATAAGGCATACTATAAAATATGTTTGGTATTGTACAAGGCGTTGTGCGATAAGGTATACTATAAAATATGTTTGGTATTGTACAATGCGTTGTGCGATAAGGCATACTATAAAATATGTTTGGTATTGTACAAGGCGTTGTGCGATAAGGCATACTATAAAATATTTTTGGTATTGTACAAGGCGTTGTGCGATAAGGCATACTATAAAATATTTTTGGTATTGTACAAGGCGTTGTGCGATAAGGCATACTATAAAATATTTTGGGTATTGTACAAGGCGTTGTGCGATAAGGCATACTATAAAATATTTTTGGTATTGTACAAGGCGTTGTGCGGTAAGGCATACTATAAAATATGTTTGGTATTGTACAAGGCGTTGTGTGATAAGGCATACTATAAAATATTTTTGGTATTGTACAAGGCGTTGTGTGATAAGGCATACTATAAAATATGTTTGGTATTGTACAAGGCGTTGTGCGATAAGGCATACTATAAAATATTTTGGGTATTGTACAAGGCGTTGTGCGGTAAGGCATACTATAAAATATGTTTGGTATTGTACAAGACGTTGTGTGATAAGGCATGCTATAAAATATGTTTGGTATTGTACAAGGCGTTGTGTGCTAAGGCATACTATAAAATATTTTGGGTATTGTACAAGGCGTTGTGCGATAAGGCATACTATAAAATATGTTTGGTATTGTACAAGGCGTTGTGTGATAAGGCATACTATAAAATATGTTTGGTATTGTACAAGGCGTTGTGCGATAAGGCATACTATAAAATATTTTGGGTATTGTACAAGGCGTTGTGCGATAAGGCATACTATAAAATATTTTGGGTATTGTACAAGGCGTTGTGTGATAAGGCATACTCTAAAATATGTTTGGTATTGTACAAGGCGTTGTGCGATAAGGCATACTATAAAATATTTTGGGTATTGTACAAGGCGTTGTGCGATAAGGCATACTATAAAATATTTTGGGTATTGTACAAGGCGTTGTGCGGTAAGGCATACTATAAAATATTTTTGGTATTGTACAAGGCGTTGTGCGATAAGGCATACTATAAAATATTTTGGGTATTGTACAAGGCGTTGTGCGATAAGGCATACTATTAAATATTTTTGGTATTGTACAAGGCGTTGTGTGATAAGGCATACTATAAAATATTTTGGGTATTGTACAAGGCGTTGTGCGATAAGGCATACTATTAAATATTTTTGGTATTGTACAAGGCGTTGTGTGATAAGGCATACTATAAAATATTTTTGGTATTGTACAAGGCGTTGTGCGATAAGGCATACTATAAAATATGTTTGGTATTGTACAAGGCGTTGTGCGATAAGGCATACTATAAAATATGTTTGGTATTGTACAAGGCGTTGTGTGATAAGGCATACTATAAAATATGTTTGGTATTGTACAAGGCGTTGTGCGATAAGGCATACTATAAAATATTTTGGGTATTGTACAAGGCGTTGTGCGATAAGGCATACTATAAAATATTTTGGGTATTGTACAAGGCGTTGTGTGATAAGGCATACTCTAAAATATGTTTGGTATTGTACAAGGCGTTGTGCGATAAGGCATACTATAAAATATTTTGGGTATTGTACAAGGCGTTGTGTGATAAGGCATACTATAAAATATTTTTGGTATTGTACAAGGCATTGTGCGATAAGGCATACTATAAAATATTTTTGGTATTGTACAAGGCGTTGTGCGATAAGGCATACTATAAAATATGTTTGGTATTGTACAAGGCGTTGTGCGATAAGGCATACTATAAAATATTTTTGGTATTGTACAAGGCTTTGTGCGATAAGGCATACTATAAAATATGTCTGGTATTGTACAAGGCGTTGTGCGATAAGGCATACTATAAAATATTTTTGGTATTGTACAAGGCGTTGTGCGATAAGGCATACTATAAAATATTTTTGGTATTGTACAAGGCTTTGTGCGATAAGGCATACTATAAAATATGTCTGGTATTGTACAAGGCGTTGTGCGATAAGGCATACTATAAAATATTTTTGGTATTGTACAAGGCTTTGTGCGATAAGGCATACTATAAAATATGTCTGGTATTGTACAAGGCGTTGTGCGATAAGGCATACTATAAAATATTTTGGGTATTGTACAAGGCGTTGTGTGATAAGGCATACTATAAAATATTTTTGGTATTGTACAAGGCTTTGTGCGATAAGGCATACTATAAAATATTTTGGGTATTGTACAAGGCGTTGTGTGATAAGGCATACTATAAAATATTTTTGGTATTGTACAAGGCTTTGTGCGATAAGGCATACTATAAAATATGTCTGGTATTGTACAAGGCGTTGTGCGATAAGGCATACTATAAAATATTTTGGGTATTGTACAAGGCGTTGTGTGATAAGGCATACTATAAAATATTTTTGGTATTGTACAAGGCTTTGTGCGATAAGGCATACTATAAAATATGTCTGGTATTGTACAAGGCTTTGTGCGATAAGGCATACTATAAAATATTTTGGGTATTGTACAAGGCGTTGTGTGATAAGGCATACTATAAAATATTTTGGGTATTGTACAAGGCGTTGTGTGATAAGGCATACTATAAAATATTTTTGGTATTGTACAAGGCTTTGTGCGATAAGGCATACTATAAAATATGTCTGGTATTGTACAAGGCTTTGTGCGATAAGGCATACTATAAAATATTTTGGGTATTGTACAAGGCGTTGTGTGATAAGGCATACTATAAAATATTTTTGGTATTGTACAAGGCTTTGTGCGATAAGGCATACTATAAAATATGTCTGGTATTGTACAAGGCTTTGTGCGATAAGGCATACTATAAAATATTTTGGGTATTGTACAAGGCGTTGTGTGATAAGGCATACTATAAAATATTTTTGGTATTGTACAAGGCTTTGTGCGATAAGGCATACTATAAAATATGTCTGGTATTGTACAAGGCGTTGTGCGATAAGGCATACTATAAAATATTTTTGGTATTGTACAAGGCTTTGTGCGATAAGGCATACTATAAAATATGTCTGGTATTGTACAAGGCGTTGTGCGATAAGGCATACTATAAAATATTTTGGGTATTGTACAAGGCGTTGTGTGATAAGGCATACTATAAAATATTTTTGGTATTGTACAAGGCTTTGTGCGATAAGGCATACTATAAAATATTTTGGGTATTGTACAAGGCGTTGTGTGATAAGGCATACTATAAAATATTTTTGGTATTGTACAAGGCTTTGTGCGATAAGGCATACTATAAAATATGTCTGGTATTGTACAAGGCGTTGTGCGATAAGGCATACTATAAAATATTTTTGGTATTGTACAAGGCTTTGTGCGATAAGGCATACTATAAAATATTTTGGGTATTGTACAAGGCGTTGTGTGATAAGGCATACTATAAAATATTTTTGGTATTGTACAAGGCTTTGTGCGATAAGGCATACTATAAAATATTTTTGGTATTGTACAAGGCTTTGTGCGATAAGGCATACTATAAAATATTTTGGGTATTGTACAAGGCGTTGTGTGATAAGGCATACTATAAAATATTTTTGGTATTGTACAAGGCGTTGTGTGATAAGGCATACTATAAAATATTTTTGGTATTGTACAAGGCTTTGTGCGATAAGGCATACTATAAAATATGTCTGGTATTGTACAAGGCGTTGTGCGATAAGGCATACTATAAAATATTTTGGGTATTGTACAAGGCGTTGTGTGATAAGGCATACTATAAAATATTTTTGGTATTGTACAAGGCTTTGTGCGATAAGGCATACTATAAAATATGTCTGGTATTGTACAAGGCGTTGTGCGATAAGGCATACTATAAAATATTTTTGGTATTGTACAAGGCTTTGTGCGATAAGGCATATTATAAAATATGTTTGGAATTATACAAGGCGTTGTGCGATAAGGCATACTATAAAATATGTTTGGTATTGTACAAGACGTTGTGTGATAAGGCATACTATAAAATATGTTTGGTATTGTACAAGGCGTTGTGCGATAAGGCATACTATAAAATATGTTTGGTATTGTACAAGGCGTTGTGCGATAAGGCATACTATAAAATATGTTTGGTATTATACAAGGCGTTGTGCGATAAGGCATACTATAAAATATGTTTGGTATTGTACAAGACGTTGTGTGATAAGGCATACTATAAAATATGTTTGGTATTGTACAAGGCGTTGTGCGATAAGGCATACTATAAAATATGTTTGGTATTATACAAGGCGTTGTGCGATAAGGCATACTATAAAATATGTTTGGTATTGTACAAGACGTTGTGTGATAAGGCATACTATAAAATATGTTTGGTATTGTACAAGGCGTTGTGCGATAAGGCATACTATCAAATATGTTTGGTATTATACAAGGCGTTGTGCGATAAGGCATACTATAAAATATGTTTGGTATTGTACAAGACGTTGTGTGATAAGGCATACTATAAAATATGTTTGGTATTGTACAAGGCGTTGTGCGATAAGGCATACTATAAAATATGTTTGGTATTGTACAAGACGTTGTGTGATAAGGCATACTATAAAATATGTTTGGTATTGTACAAGGCGTTGTGCGATAAGGCATACTATAAAATATGTTTGGTATTATACAAGGCGTTGTGCGATAAGGCATACTATAAAATATGTTTGGTATTGTACAAGACGTTGTGTGATAAGGCATACTATAAAATATGTTTGGTATTGTACAAGGCGTTGTGCGATAAGGCATACTATAAAATATGTTTGGTATTGTACAAGGCGTTGTGCGATAAGGCATACTATAAAATATGTTTGGTATTGTACAAGGCGTTGTGCGATAAGGCATACTATAAAATATTTTTGGTATTGTACAAGGCTTTGTGCGATAAGGCATACTATAAAATATGTCTGGTATTGTACAAGGCGTTGTGCGATAAGGCATACTATAAAATATTTTGGGTATTGTACAAGGCGTTGTGTGATAAGGCATACTATAAAATATTTTTGGTATTGTACAAGGCTTTGTGCGATAAGGCATACTATAAAATATGTCTGGTATTGTACAAGGCATTGTGCGATAAGGCATACTATAAAATATTTTGGGTATTGTACAAGGCGTTGTGCGATAAGGCATACTATAAAATATGTCTGGTATTGTACAAGGCGTTGTGCGATAAGGCATACTATAAAATATTTTGGGTATTGTACAAGGCGTTGTGCGATAAGGCATACTATAAAATATTTTGGGTATTGTACAAGGCGTTGTGCGATAAGGCATACTATAAAATATTTTTGGTATTGTACAAGGCTTTGTGCGATAAGGCATACTATAAAATATGTTTGGTATTGTACAAGACGTTGTGTGATAAGGCATACTATAAAATATGTCTGGTATTGTACAAGGCGTTGTGCGATAAGTGCAGGTCAGGTCAGGTATTCTAGGTCATTGATCAAGAAAACTTGCCACCTCCATGCAGCATAAAGGAGGTGCTACCTGTAGCTGCATAGACCCTCTTACTAGGGCAAATCTGGTCCTGTAACTAGGACCCCCTTCGTTCTGGGATAAGGACGCCCTTGGTCCTGGATTAAGGACCCATATACTTGGCTGCAGGGGTATATGGCCTGACCAGGCAGATGGTGATCTACCAATGGCTGGTTAGGAGTAGAGTGTTCTCATGTCCACTCTGAGGGCACTTCACTGCGACCTGCACCTGGCAGCAAGGGTACAGGGCATGACCCAGCAGATGAGCTGCAACAGCCAATGGTGGGTCATGTACGCCAGAGTAGATATGGGTGATGGGCCTCATATCTGACTCCATTGCGACACCCACCCTGTGGAATGGCAAACCAGGATGTGGTATTTGCCCCGAGAGCTGACTCGGCAAAAAAGCACCCCCCAACCCCCACTATGGATTACATTAGCAATGCGGAGGTCCGGCCACTAGAGGCCAGTGGAATTACCGGACACAATCGGCCTCACAGGCGTCAGTTAACTCCTGACCGGCTGCCTGTCTCACCCCCTACTGGAGAGAGAGCAGCCAACAATTCTTTGAGTCCCTTTCCTGATGACCTTTCTGGCCCAAACCCTGGGTCACCAGGGAGGCCAGATTGTGATGGGGAGATGGATTCTGGAGTTGGAGGCTACTCTCATGTCCCACCCCGACCAACAAAGCCATTGGTGAATCTGAGGCAAGTCACTAGACTAGCCTCAGTAAACACCGTAACACTCGGGTCCCCAATGCGACAAGGTGAGCTGACTGCCTTGGCAGATAAGCTTTCTCTTAGCGCAGTGGGTGTTCAAGAGCACCGAATGCAGACTGGACAGACTGATGAGGTTCTGATTAAGGACATGGGGGGCGGTTGGCGACTCGCCCTCGCGTCAGCAGATGATAGTGGCAATGGTGGAATTGGTCTATTGATGAATCCAACTGCACATGCAGCATTGGACAAAATAGACCAAATCTCTAACCGCATCATCCGTTGCCACTTCTCATGTTCTGGAAGACTGGCTAAGAAGTTTCCTAAGGTGGTTCTGATTGTGTGCTACTCTCCAACTAGTGTTGCCCCTGTAGAGGAGGTGGAAAATTTCTACCACAATCTACAAGCAGCTACTGATGGAGTGGATCAGCATGCATTCTTAACATTCCTGGGAGACTTTAATGCAAGTCTGCATCAATCACCAACATCGCCCTGGGTCTATAGCAATAGTGTTAACCGAAATTCTGTCCATCTTCAGGATTTTATCTCTGGAAATGGATTGTTTTCGGCTGGAACCCAGTTCAAGAAGCGAACTGGAAAGCTATGGACTCATAGTGGACCCAGTGGTCACAAGTCCCAGATAGACCATATTCTGTTTCGTAGGAAATACAGGAGCTCTATACAAGACTGTAATGCATTTACACTTCGACCCTTCTCCAGTGATCACCGCCTTATTGTGGCCAAGGTAAGACTTAGTCTGCGTGCTAGCAGAACAATGAAATCTGCCTTGCCGCGGCATGACTGGTCCTCTCTGTTGCAACAGCCAAGTGTGAGATCCAGCTTCACACTACAGCTGAGCAACAGGTATGAGGCTCTTGCCTCTGAGGCGGCAGATCACTGTGAGGGCTATACTGCCTTTACAGAAGCAGTTAAGTTAGCAGCTGCAGAAACAGTTCCTGTATACCCTCGAAACAGGAAAAGGGCCTCCTGGACTGACAACAAAATTCAGAAGTGCCGAAATGACCTTCATAAGGCGCAGAAAGAGTCCCGACTCAAACAGACTACAGCGGCCAAGAATGCAGTTAAGGCTGCATCTAGGTCCCTGAACAGGCAGTACTCTGTTAATCTACAGGAGCTAATAAACCAACAGGTTGATGCCATCAATGATGCTGACGACAGCAGGCAATCATCCCAGGCATGGAAATCGATCAATCTGCTTACTGGGCGGAAAAGCCAACCAACCACCAAGGTTAAGGCTGAATCACCAGCCGATCGCCTCAATGGTTGGAAAGCCCACTTTGAAAAGCTCCTCAATAATGACAGGGTATTGCCTGATAACTTTATAGAAGTAAAAGTGTCTGAGTCTGTACTCCCAGATATTCCCATTGGCGATATCTCCTTTGCAGAAGTGAAGGCTGCTGCAAAGAGCATTAAGACCAATCGTGCCAGTGGAGTAGATGGTGTTCCCCCTGAGGTCTTTAAAATACCCGAGTGTTTAAAGCTCATCTATCCCATCATAGTAGACATGTACCGAACAACAAGAGTCCCACAAGAAATGAAAACAAATAAGTTGGTGCCAGTTCCCAAGAAGGGCAACCTAACACTCTATGGTTCTTTTCGGGGAATCTCATTGATCTCGATTGCTGCAAAGCTATACAATAGGATTCTATTAAATCGCATCAGGGATCCCATTGAGAGACTGCTCCGTGGAAATCAGAATGGGTTCCGCAAAGGTCGTGGAACCATGGAGCCCATTTTGGCACTTAGAAGGATAATTGAAAAATTATCAAAAAAGAATGACAGGCATCTGGCTGTTATCTTTGTTGACTTCTTCAAGGCCTTTGATTCAGTCTCTCGCTCACGTATGTTCAGCATACTTTCATTATATGGGATTCCTGATGAAATTATTGCAGCAATCAGATCAGTATACGATGGTTCGACAACATTTGTGTCTACTGTTGACGGTGACACAGAACCATTTGAAGTGTTATGGGGCGTCCTCCAAGGAGACACACTTGCACCATTCTTGTTCATTATTGTGGTTGACTATGTTCTACGCATGTCCTTAGATCATCATAATGATGATGGGGTGATGTTAACTCCACCTACTGGCTCCAGAAGTCGAGGAAATCCTGCCAAGTACCTAACTGATCTAGACTTTGCTGATGACTTAGGAGTACTCTCAGAATCATTAGAGGGAGCCCAACGGCTCCTCAGCTCATTAGAACATGCTGCTTCTAGTGTTGGTCTTTTTATTAACTCCAGAAAGACCAAAATTCTGACAGTTAACTTTGAAAGTCCTCAGCAAGTCTCTGATCGGATGAGCATAAGCTCAAAGGATGGTATGCTTGAGCATGTGGACGACTTCTGTTACCTGGGATCATGGATCCGGAAGTCAGGTGAAGACCTTCGAATACGTAAGGGAAAGGCATGGGCAGCCTTGAATAGGCTTTCCAGGATTTGGAAGTCACCGAGAATTAATCGGAAACTTAAGGTCCGATTATTTAGAGCAGCAGTAGTTCCGGTACTCCTCTACGGGAGTCCATGCTGGGCTCTAACTGCTGAGGACACCAAATCTCTGGATGGCACATTCACAAGAATGCTACGCCGGGTTCATTGTGTCAAGTACAATGCACACATCTCCAACCAGACACTATATAACATTGGAGGTGTCTCATTGGTTCCCCCAAGCTTGACACTAGAACAAAATCGCCTCCGCTTTGCAGGACATTGCTTTCGCCGTGAGGACCAGCCAGTGCATAATCTTGTACTTTGGCAGCCTCATGGAGTGAATAAGCATGGTGGACAGCCCATGACTTTCTTGAGACGCATCTTAAAGGACACTGGCCTTAAAGATGCGGATGATCTAGCAAATGTCATGGGTGATAGGGAGTTGTGGCGGTGCAATTTTGTTGACAAGCCGGCACAGCATTCTTAAAAATGCAGCTGCAATGCAGCATGCCGATCCTAGTAGTAGTAGTAGCGATAAGGCATACTATAAAATATTTTTGGTATTGTACAAGGCGTTGTGTGATAAGGCATACTATAAAATATTTTTGGTATTGTACAAGACGTTGTGTGATAAGGCATACTATAAAATATTTTTGGTATTGTACAAGGCTTTGTGCGATAAGGCATACTATAAAATATGTTTGGTATTGTACAAGACGTTGTGTGATAAGGCATACTATAAAATATGTTTGGTATTGTACAAGGCGTTGTGCGATAAGGCATACTATAAAATATGTTTGGTATTATACAAGGCGTTGTGCGATAAGGCATACTATAAAATATGTTTGGTATTGTACAAGACGTTGTGTGATAAGGCATACTATAAAATATGTTTGGTATTGTACAAGGCGTTGTGCGATAAGGCATACTATAAAATATGTTTGGTATTGTACAAGGCGTTGTGCGATAAGGCATACTATAAAATATGTTTGGTATTATACAAGGCGTTGTGCGATAAGGCATACTATAAAATATGTTTGGTATTGTACAAGACGTTGTGTGATAAGGCATACTATAAAATATGTTTGGTATTGTACAAGGCGTTGTGCGATAAGGCATACTATAAAATATTTTTGGTATTATACAAGGCGTTGTGCGATAAGGCATACTATAAAATATGTTTGGTATTGTACAAGGCGTTGTGCGATAAGGCATACTATAAAATATGTTTGTTATTGTACAAGGCGTTGTGCGATAAGGCATACTATAAAATATGTTTGGTATTATACAAGGCGTTGTGCGATAAGGCATACTATAAAATATGTTTGGTATTGTACAAGGCGTTGTGCGATAAGGCATACTATAAAATATGTTTGGTATTATACAAGGCGTTGTGCGATAAGGCATACTATAAAATATTTTTGGTATTGTACAAGGCGTTGTGCGATAAGGCATACTATAAAATATGTTTGGTATTATACAAGGCGTTGTGCGATAAGGCATACTATAAAATATGTTTGGTATTGTACAAGGCGTTGTGCGATAAGGCATACTATAAAATATTTTTGGTATTGTACAAGGCGTTGTGCGATAAGGCATACTATAAAATATGTTTGGTATTGTACAAGGCGTTGTGCGATAAGGCATACTATAAAATATGTTTGGTATTGTACAAGGCGTTGTGCGATAAGGCATACTATAAAATATGTTTGGTATTATACAAGGCGTTGTGCGATAAGGCATACTATAAAATATGTTTGGTATTGTACAAGGCGTTGTGCGATAAGGCATACTATAAAATATGTTTGGTATTATACAAGGCGTTGTGCGATAAGGCATACTATAAAATATTTTTGGTATTGTACAAGGCGTTGTGCGATAAGGCATACTATAAAATATTTTGGGTATTGTACAAGGCGTTGTGTGATAAGGCATACTATAAAATATGTTTGGTATTGTACAAGACGTTGTGTGATAAGGCATACTATAAAATATTTTTGGTATTGTACAAGGCGTTGTGCGATAAGGCATACTATAAAATATTTTTGGTATTGTACAAGGCGTTGTGCGATAAGGCATACTATAAAATATGTTTGGTATTATACAAGGCGTTGTGCGATAAGGCATACTATAAAATATTTTGGGTATTGTACAAGGCGTTGTGCGATAAGGCATACTATAAAATATGTTTGGTATTGTACAAGGCGTTGTGCGATAAGGCATACTATAAAATATTTTTGGTATTGTACAAGGCGTTGTGCGATAAGGCATACTATAAAATATTTTGGGTATTGTACAAGGCGTTGTGCGATAAGGCATACTATAAAATATTTTGGGTATTGTACAAGGCGTTGTGCGATAAGGCATACTATAAAATATTTTGGGTATTGTACAAGGCGTTGTGCGATAAGGCATACTATAAAATATTTTGGGTATTGTACAAGGCGTTGTGCGATAAGGCATACTATAAAATATTTTTGGTATTGTACAAGGCGTTGTGCGATAAGGCATACTATAAAATATTTTGGGTATTGTACAAGGCGTTGTGCGATAAGGCATACTATAAAATATGTTTGGTATTGTACAAGGCGTTGTGCGATAAGGCATACTATAAAATATGTCTGGTATTGTACAAGGCGTTGTGCGATAAGGCATACTATAAAATATGTTTGGTATTGTACAAGGCGTTGTGCGATAAGGCATACTATAAAATATGTTTGGTATTGTACAAGGCGTTGTGCAATAAGGCCTACTATAAAATATTTTTGGTATTGTACAAGGCGTTGTGCAATAAGGCATACTATAAAATATTTTGGGTATTGTACAAGGCGTTGTGCGATAAGGCATACTATAAAATATTTTGGGTATTGTACAAGGCGTTGTGCGATAAGGCATACTATAAAATATTTTTGGTATTGTACAATGCGTTGTGCGATAAGGCATACTATAAAATATTTTGGGTATTGTACAAGGCGTTGTGCGATAAGGCATACTATAAAATATTTTTGGTATTGTACAAGGCGTTGTGCGATAAGGCATACTATAAAATATTTTTGGTATTGTACAAGGCGTTGTGCGATAAGGCATACTATAAAATATTTTTGGTATTGTACAAGGCGTTGTGCGATAAGGCATACTATAAAATATGTTTGGTATTGTACAAGGCGTTGTGCAATAAGGCATACTATAAAATATTTTGGGTATTGTACAAGGCGTTGTGCGATAAGGCATACTATAAAATATTTTGGGTATTGTACAAGGCGTTGTGCGATAAGGCATACTATAAAATATTTTTGGTATTGTACAAGGCGTTGTGCAATAAGGCATACTATAAAATATTTTGGGTATTGTACAAGGCGTTGTGCGATAAGGCATACTATAAACTATTTTGGGTATTGTACAAGGCGTTGTGCGATAAGGCATACTATAAAATATTTTTGGTATTGTACAATGCGTTGTGCGATAAGGCATACTATAAAATATTTTGGGTATTGTACAAGGCGTTGTGTGATAAGGCATACTATAAAATATTTTTGGTATTGTACAAGGCGTTGTGCGATAAGGCATACTATAAAATATTTTTGGTATTGTACAAGGCGTTGTGCGATAAGGCATACTATAAAATATTTTTGGTATTGTACAAGGCGTTGTGCGATAAGGCATACTATAAAATATGTTTGGTATTGTACAAGGCGTTGTGCGATAAGGCATACTATAAAATATTTTGGGTATTGTACAAGGCGTTGTGCGATAAGGCATACTATAAAATATGTTTGGTATTGTACAAGGCGTTGTGCGATAAGGCATACTATAAAATATTTTGGGTATTGTACAAGGCGTTGTGCGATAAGGCATACTATAAAATATGTTTGGTATTGTACAAGGCGTTGTGCGATAAGGCATACTATAAAATATGTTTGGTATTGTACAAGGCGTTGTGCGGTAAGGCATACTATAAAATATTTTTGGTATTGTACAAGGCGTTGTGCGATAAGGCATACTATAAAATATTTTGGGTATTGTACAAGGCGTTGTGCGGTAAGGCATACTATAAAATATGTTTGGTATTGTACAAGACGTTGTGTGATAAGGCATGCTATAAAATATTTTTGGTATTGTACAAGGCGTTGTGCGATAAGGCATACTATAAAATATGTTTGGTATTGTACAAGGCGTTGTGCGATAAGGCATACTATAAAATATGTTTGGTATTGTACAAGGCGTTGTGCGGTAAGGCATACTATAAAATATTTTTGGTATTGTACAAGGCGTTGTGCGATAAGGCATACTATAAAATATGTTTGGTATTGTACAAGGCGTTGTGCGATAAGGCATACTATAAAATATTTTGGGTATTGTACAAGGCGTTGTGCGGTAAGGCATACTATAAAATATGTTTGGTATTGTACAAGACGTTGTGTGATAAGGCATGCTATAAAATATGTTTGGTATTGTACAAGGCGTTGTGTGCTAAGGCATACTATAAAATATTTTGGGTATTGTACAAGGCGTTGTGCGATAAGGCATACTATAAAATATTTTTGGTATTGTACAAGACGTTGTGTGATAAGGCATGCTATAAAATATGTTTGGTATTGTACAAGGCGTTGTGTGCTAACGCATACTATAAAATATTTTGGGTATTGTACAAGGCGTTGTGCGATAAGGCATACTATAAAATATTTTTGGTATTGTACAAGGCGTTGTGCGATAAGGCATACTATAAAATATGTTTGGTATTGTACAAGGCGTTGTGCGATAAGGCATACTATAAAATATTTTTGGTATTGTACAAGGCGTTGTGCGATAAGGCATACTATAAAATATTTTTGGTATTGTACAAGGCGTTGTGCGATAAGGCATGCTATAAAATATATTTGGTATTGTACAATGCGTTGTGCGATAAGGCATACTATAAAATATTTTGGGTATTGTACAAGGCGTTGTGCGATAAGGCATACTATAAAATATTTTTGGTATTGTACAAGGCGTTGTGCGATAAGGCATACTATAAAATATTTTGGGTATTGTACAAGGCGTTGTGCGATAAGGCATACTATAAAATATTTTGGGTATTGTACAAGGCGTTGTGCGATAAGGCATACTATAAAATATTTTTGGTATTGTACAAGGCGTTGTGCGATAAGGCATACTATAAAATATGTTTGGTATTGTACAAGGCGTTGTGCGATAAGGCATACTATAAAATATTTTGGGTATTGTACAAGGCGTTGTGCGATAAGGCATACTATAAAATATGTTTGGTATTGTACAAGGCGTTGTGCGATAAGGCATACTATAAAATATGTTTGGTATTGTACAAGGCGTTGTGCGATAAGGCATACTATAAAATATGTTTGGTATTGTACAAGGCGTTGTGCGATAAGGCATACTATAAAATATGTTTGGTATTGTACAAGGCGTTGTGCGATAAGGCATACTATAAAATATTTTGGGTATTGTACAAGGCGTTGTGCGATAAGGCATACTATAAAATATGTTTGGTATTGTACAAGGCGTTGTGCGATAAGGCATACTATAAAATATTTTGGGTATTGTACAAGGCGTAGTGCGATAAGGCATACTATAAAATATGTTTGGTATTGTACAAGGCGTTGTGCGATAAGGCATACTATAAAATATATTTGGTATTGTACAAGGCGTTGTGCGATAAGGCATACTATAAAATATGTTTGGTATTGTACAAGGCGTTGTGCGATAAGGCATACTATAAAATATGTTTGGTATTGTACAAGGCGTTGTGCGATAAGGCATACTATAAAATATTTTGGGTATTGTACAAGGCGTTGTGCGATAAGGCATACTATAAAATATTTTGGGTATTGTACAAGGCGTTGTGCAATAAGGCATACTATAAAATATTTTTGGTATTGTACAAGGCGTTGTGTGATAAGGCATACTATAAAATATTTTTGGTATTGTACAAGGCATTGTGCGATAAGGCATACTATTAAATATTTTTGGTATTGTACAAGGCGTTGTGCGATAAGGCATACTATAAAATATTTTGGGTATTGTACAAGGCGTTGTGCGATAAGGCATACTATAAAATATTTTGGGTATTGTACAAGGCGTTGTGCGATAAGGCATACTATAAAATATTTTTGGTATTGTACAAGGCGTTGTGCGATAAGGCATACTATAAAATATGTTTGGTATTGTACAAGGCGTTGTGCGATAAGGCATACTATAAAATATTTTGGGTATTGTACAAGGCGTTGTGCGATAAGGCATACTATAAAATATGTTTGGTATTGTACAAGGCGTTGTGCGATAAGGCATACTATAAAATATGTTTGGTATTGTACAAGGCGTTGTGCGATAAGGCATACTATAAAATATGTTTGGTATTGTACAAGGCGTTGTGCGATAAGGCATACTATAAAATATGTTTGGTATTGTACAAGGCGTTGTGCGATAAGGCATACTATAAAATATTTTGGGTATTGTACAAGGCGTTGTGCGATAAGGCATACTATAAAATATTTTTGCATAGACCCTCTTACTAGGGCAAATCTGGTCCTGTAACTAGGTCCCCCTTCGTTCTGGGATAAGGACGCCCTTGGTCCTGGATTAAGGACCCATATACTTGGCTGCAGGGGTATATGGCCTGACCAGGCAGATGGTGATCTACCAATGGCTGGTCAGGAGTAGAGTGTTCTCATGTCCACTCTGAGAGCACTTCACTGCGACCTGCACCTGGCAGCAAGGGTACAGGGCATGACCCAGCAGATGAGCTGCAACAGCCAATGGTGGGTCATGTGCGCTAGAGTAGATATGGGTGATGGGCCTCATATCTGACTCCATTGCGACACCCACCCTGTGGAATGGCAAACCAGGGTGTGGTATTTGCCCCGAGAGCTGACTCGGCAAAAAAGCACCCCCCAACCCCCACTATGGATTACATTAGCAATGCGGAGGTCCGGCCACTAGAGGCCAGTGGAATTACCGGACACAATCGGCCTCACAGGCGTCAGTTAACTCCTGACCGGCTGCCTGTCTCACCCCCTACTGGAGAGAGAGCAGCCAACAATTCTTTGAGTCCCTTTTCTGATGACCTTTCTGGCCCAAACCCTGGGTCACCAGGAAGGCCAGATTGTGATGGGGAGAGGGATTCTGGAGTTGGAGGTTACTCTCATGTTCCACCCCGACCAACAAAGCCATTGGTGAATCTGAGGCAAGTCACACGACTAGCCTCAGTAAACACCCTAACACTCGGGTCCCCAATGCGACAAGGTGAGCTGACTGCCTTGGCAGATAAGCTTTCTCTTAGCGCAGTGGGTGTTCAAGAGCACCGAATGCAGACTGGACAGACTGATGAGGTTCTGATTAAGGACATGGGGGGCGGTTGGCGACTCGCCCTCGCGTCAGCAGATGATAGTGGCAATGGTGGAATTGGTCTATTGATGAATCCAACTGCACATGCAGCATTGGACAAAATAGACCAAATCTCTAACCGCATCATCCGTTGCCACTTCTCATGTTCTGGAAGACTGGCTAAGAAGTTTCCTAAGGTGGTTCTGATTGTGTGCTACTCTCCAACTAGTGTTGCCCCTGTAGAGGAGGTGGAAAATTTCTACCACAATCTACAAGCAGCTACTGATGGAGTGGATCAGCATGCATTCTTAACATTCCTGGGAGACTTTAATGCAAGTCTGCATCAATCACCTACATCGCCCTGGGTCTATAGCAATAGTGTTAACCGAAATTCTGTCCATCTTCAGGATTTTATCTCTGGAAATGGATTGTTTTCGGCTGGAACCCAGTTCAAGAAGCGAACTGGAAAGCTATGGACTCATAGTGGACCCAGTGGTCACAAGTCCCAGATAGACCATATTCTGTTTCGTAGGAAATACAGGAGCTCTATACAAGACTGTAATGCATTTACACTTCGACCCTTCTCCAGTGACCACCGCCTTATTGTGGCCAAGGTAAGACTTAGTCTGCGTGCTAGCAGAACAACGAAATCTGCCTTGCCGCGGCATGACTGGTCCTCTCTGTTGCAACAGCCAAGTGTGAGATCCAGCTTCACACTACAGCTGAGCAACAGGTATGAGGCTCTTGCCTCTGAGGCGGCAGATCACTGTGAGGGCTATACTGCCTTTACAGAAGCAGTTAAGTTAGCAGCTGCAGAAACAGTTCCTGTATACCCTCGAAACAGGAAAAGGGCCCCCTGGACTGACAACAAAATTCAGAAGTGCCGAAATGACCTTCATAAGGCGCAGAAAGAGTCTCGGCTCAAACAGACTACAGCAGCCAAGAATGCAGTTAAGGCTGCATCTAGGTCCCTAAACAGGCAGTACTCTGCTAATCTACAGGAGCTAATAAACCAACAGGTTGATGCCATCAATGATGCTGACGACAGCAGGCAATCATCCCAGGCATGGAAATCGATCAATCTGCTTACTGGGCGGAAAAGCCAACCAACCACCAAGGTTAAGGCTGAATCACCAGCCGATCGCCTCAATGGTTGGAAAGCCCACTTTGAAAAGCTCCTCAATAATGACAGGGTATTGCCTGATAACTTTATAGAAGTAAAAGTGTCTGAGTCTGTACTCCCAGATATTCCCATTGGCGATATCTCCTTTGCAGAAGTGAAGGCTGCTGCAAAGAGCATTAAGACCAATCGTGCCAGTGGAGTAGATGGTGTTCCCCCTGAGGTCTTTAAAATACCTGAGTGTTTAAAGCTCATCTATCCCATCATAGTAGACATGTACCGTACAACAAGAGTCCCACAAGAAATGAAAACAAATAAGTTGGTGCCAGTTCCCAAGAAGGGCAACCTAACACTCTATGGTTCTTTTCGGGGAATCTCATTGATCTCGATTGCTGCAAAACTATACAATAGAATTCTATTAAATCGCATCAGGGATCCCATTGAGAGACTGCTACGTGGAAATCAGAATGGGTTCCGTAAAGGTCGTGGGACCATGGAGCCCATTTTGGCACTTAGAAGGATAATTGAAGAGTTATCAAAAAAGAAAGACAGGCATCTGGCTGTTATCTTTGTTGACTTCTTCAAGGCCTTTGATTCAGTCTCTCGCTCACGTATGTTCAGCATACTTTCATTATATGGGATTCCTGATGAAATTATTGCAGCAATCAGATCAGTATACGATGGTTCGACAACATTTGTGTCTACTGTTGACGGTGACACAGAACCATTTGAAGTGTTATGGGGCGTCCTCCAAGGAGACACACTTGCACCATTCTTGTTCATTATTGTGGTTGACTATGTTCTACGCATGTCCTTAGATCATCATAATGATGATGGGGTGATGATAACTCCACCTACTGGCTCCAGAAGTCGAGGAAATCCTGCCAAGTACCTAACTGATCTAGACTTTGCTGATGACTTAGGAGTACTCTCAGAATCATTAGAGGGAGCCCAACGGCTCCTCAGCTCATTAGAACAAGCTGCTTCTAGTGTTGGTCTTTTTATTAACTCCAGAAAGACCAAAATTCTGACAGTTAACTTTGAAAGTCCTCAGCAAGTCTCTGATCGGATGAGCATAAGCTCAAAGGATGGTATGCTTGAGCATGTGGACGACTTCTGTTACCTGGGATCATGGATCCGGAAGTCAGGTGAGGACCTTCGAATACGTAAGGGAAAGGCATGGGCAGCCTTGAATAGGCTATCCAGGATTTGGAAGTCACCTAGAATTAATCGGAAACTTAAGGTCCGATTATTTAGAGCAGCAGTAGTTCCAGTACTGCTCTACGGGAGTCCATGCTGGGCTCTAACTGCTGACGACACCAAATCTCTGGATGGCACATTCACAAGAATGCTACGCCGGGTACATTGTGTCAAGTACAATGCACACATCTCCAACCAGACACTATATAACATTGGAGGTGTCTCATTGGTTCCCCCAAGCTTGACACTAGAACAAAATCGCCTCCGCTTTGCAGGACATTGCTTTCGCCGTGAGGACCAGCCAGTGCATAATCTTGTACTTTGGCAGCCTCATGGAGTGAATAAGCATGGTGGACAGCCCATGACTTTCTTGAGACGCATCTTAAAGGACACTGGCCTTAAAGATGCGGATGATCTAGCAAATGTCATGGGTGATAGGGAGTTGTGGCGGTGCAATTTTGTTGACAAGCCGGCACAGCATTCTTAAAAATGCAGCTGCAATGCAGCATGCCGATCCTAGTAGTAGTAGTATAAAATATTTTTGGTATTGTACAAGGCGTTGTGCGATAAGGCATACTATAAAATATTTTTGGTATTGTACAAGACGTTGTGCGATAAGGCCTACTATAAAATATGTTTGGTATTGTACAAGGCGTTGTGCGATAAGGCATACTATAAAATATTTTTGGTATTGTACAAGGCGTTGTACGATAAGGCATACTATAAAATATTTTTGGTATTGTACAAGGCGTTGTGCAATAAGGCCTACTATAAAATATGTTTGGTATTGTACAAGACGTTGTGCGATAAGGCATACTATAAAATATGTTTGGTATTGTACAAGGCGTTGTGCGATAAGGCATACTATAAAATATTTTGGGTATTGTACAAGGCGTTGTGCGATAAGGCATACTATAAAATATTTTGGGTATTGTACAAGGCGTTGTGCAATAAGGCCTACTATAAAATATGTTTGGTATTGTACAAGACGTTGTGCGATAAGGCATACTATAAAATATGTTTGGTATTGTACAAGGCGTTGTGCGATAAGGCATACTATAAAATATGTTTGGTATTGTACAAGGCGTTGTGCGATAAGGCATACTATAAAATATTTTGGGTATTGTACAAGGCGTTGTGCGATAAGGCATACTATAAAATATTTTTGGTATTGTACAAGGCGTTGTGCGATAAGGCATACTATAAAATATTTTTGGTATTGTACAAGGCGTTGTGCGATAAGGCATACTATAAAATATTTTGGGTATTGTACAAGGCGTTGTGCAATAAGGCCTACTATAAAATATGTTTGGTATTGTACAAGACGTTGTGCGATAAGGCATACTATAAAATATGTTTGGTATTGTACAAGGCGTTGTGCGATAAGGCATACTATAAAATATGTTTGGTATTGTACAAGGCGTTGTGCGATAAGGCATACTATAAAATATTTTGGGTATTGTACAAGGCGTTGTGCGATAAGGCATACTATAAAATATTTTTGGTATTGTACAAGGCGTTGTGCGATAAGGCATACTATAAAATATGTTTGGTATTGTACAAGGCGTTGTGCGATAAGGCATACTATAAAATATGTTTGGTATTGTACAAGGCGTTGTGCGATAAGGCATACTATAAAATATTTTTGGTATTGTACAAGGCGTTGTGCGATAAGGCATACTATAAAATATGTTTGGTATTGTACAAGGCGTTGTGCGATAAGGCATACTATAAAATATGTTTGGTATTGTACAAGGCGTTGTGCGGTAAGGCATACTATAAAATATTTTTGGTATTGTACAAGGCGTTGTGCGATAAGGCATACTATAAAATATTTTGGGTATTGTACAAGGCGTTGTGCGGTAAGGCATACTATAAAATATGTTTGGTATTGTACAAGACGTTGTGTGATAAGGCATGCTATAAAATATTTTTGGTATTGTACAAGGCGTTGTGCGATAAGGCATACTATAAAATATGTTTGGTATTGTACAAGACGTTGTGTGATAAGGCATGCTATAAAATATGTTTGGTATTGTACAAGGCGTTGTGTGCTAAGGCATACTATAAAATATTTTGGGTATTGTACAAGGCGTTGTGCGATAAGGCATACTATAAAATATTTTTGGTATTGTACAAGGCGTTGTGCGGTAAGGCATACTATAAAATATGTTTGGTATTGTACAAGACGTTGTGTGATAAGGCATGCTATAAAATATGTTTGGTATTGTACAAGGCGTTGTGTGCTAAGGCATACTATAAAATATTTTGGGTATTGTACAAGGCGTTGTGCGATAAGGCATACTATAAAATATTTTTGGTATTGTACAAGGCGTTGTGCGATAAGGCATACTATAAAATATGTTTGGTATTGTACAAGGCGTTGTGCGATAAGGCATACTATAAAATATTTTTGGTATTGTACAAGGCGTTGTGCGATAAGGCATACTATAAAATATTTTTGGTATTGTACAAGGCGTTGTGCGATAAGGCATGCTATAAAATATATTTGGTATTGTACAATGCGTTGTGCGATAAGGCATACTATAAAATATTTTGGGTATTGTACAAGGCGTTGTGCGATAAGGCATACTATAAAATATTTTTGGTATTGTACAAGGCGTTGTGCGATAAGGCATACTATAAAATATTTTGGGTATTGTACAAGGCGTTGTGCGATAAGGCATACTATAAAATATTTTGGGTATTGTACAAGGCGTTGTGCGATAAGGCATACTATAAAATATTTTTGGTATTGTACAAGGCGTTGTGCGATAAGGCATACTATAAAATATGTTTGGTATTGTACAAGGCGTTGTGCGATAAGGCATACTATAAAATATTTTGGGTATTGTACAAGGCGTTGTGCGATAAGGCATACTATAAAATATGTTTGGTATTGTACAAGGCGTTGTGCGATAAGGCATACTATAAAATATGTTTGGTATTGTACAAGGCGTTGTGCGATAAGGCATACTATAAAATATGTTTGGTATTGTACAAGGCGTTGTGCGATAAGGCATACTATAAAATATGTTTGGTATTGTACAAGGCGTTGTGCGATAAGGCATACTATAAAATATTTTGGGTATTGTACAAGGCGTTGTGCGATAAGGCATACTATAAAATATGTTTGGTATTGTACAAGGCGTTGTGCGATAAGGCATACTATAAAATATTTTGGGTATTGTACAAGGCGTTGTGCGATAAGGCATACTATAAAATATGTTTGGTATTGTACAAGGCGTTGTGCGATAAGGCATACTATAAAATATGTTTGGTATTGTACAAGGCGTTGTGCGATAAGGCATACTATAAAATATGTTTGGTATTGTACAAGGCGTTGTGCGATAAGGCATACTATAAAATATGTTTGGTATTGTACAAGGCGTTGTGCGATAAGGCATACTATAAAATATTTTGGGTATTGTACAAGGCGTTGTGCGATAAGGCATACTATAAAATATTGTGGGTATTGTACAAGGCGTTGTGCAATAAGGCATACTATAAAATATTTTTGGTATTGTACAAGGCGTTGTGTGATAAGGCATACTATAAAATATTTTTGGTATTGTACAAGGCGTTGTGCGATAAGGCATACTATAAAATATGTTTGGTATTGTACAAGGCGTTGTGCGATAAGGCATACTATAAAATATTTTGGGTATTGTACAAGGCGTTGTGCGATAAGGCATACTATAAAATATTTTGGGTATTGTACAAGGCGTTGTGCAATAAGGCATACTATAAAATATTTTTGGTATTGTACAAGGCGTTGTGTGATAAGGCATACTATAAAATATTTTGGGTATTGTACAAGGCGTTGTGCAATAAGGCATACTATAAAATATTTTTGGTATTGTACAAGGCATTGTGCGATAAGGCATACTATTAAATATTTTTGGTATTGTACAAGGCGTTGTGCGATAAGGCATACTATAAAATATTTTGGGTATTGTACAAGGCGTTGTGCGATAAGGCATACTATAAAATATTTTGGGTATTGTACAAGGCGTTGTGCGATAAGGCATACTATAAAATATTTTTGGTATTGTACAAGGCGTTGTGCGATAAGGCATACTATAAAATATGTTTGGTATTGTACAAGGCGTTGTGCGATAAGGCATACTATAAAATATTTTGGGTATTGTACAAGGCGTTGTGCGATAAGGCATACTATAAAATATGTTTGGTATTGTACAAGGCGTTGTGCGATAAGGCATACTATAAAATATGTTTGGTATTGTACAAGGCGTTGTGCGATAAGGCATACTATAAAATATGTTTGGTATTGTACAAGGCGTTGTGCGATAAGGCATACTATAAAATATGTTTGGTATTGTACAAGGCGTTGTGCGATAAGGCATACTATAAAATATTTTGGGTATTGTACAAGGCGTTGTGAGATAAGGCATACTATAAAATATTTTTGGTATTGTACAAGGCGTTGTGCGATAAGGCATACTATAAAATATTTTTGGTATTGTACAAGACGTTGTGCGATAAGGCCTACTATAAAATATGTTTGGTATTGTACAAGGCGTTGTGCGATAAGGCATACTATAAAATATTTTTGGTATTGTACAAGGCGTTGTACGATAAGGCATACTATAAAATATTTTTGGTATTGTACAAGGCGTTGTGCAATAAGGCCTACTATAAAATATGTTTGGTATTGTACAAGACGTTGTGCGATAAGGCATACTATAAAATATGTTTGGTATTGTACAAGGCGTTGTGCGATAAGGCATACTATAAAATATTTTGGGTATTGTACAAGGCGTTGTGCGATAAGGCATACTATAAAATATTTTGGGTATTGTACAAGGCGTTGTGCAATAAGGCCTACTATAAAATATGTTTGGTATTGTACAAGACGTTGTGCGATAAGGCATACTATAAAATATGTTTGGTATTGTACAAGGCGTTGTGCGATAAGGCATACTATAAAATATGTTTGGTATTGTACAAGGCGTTGTGCGATAAGGCATACTATAAAATATTTTGGGTATTGTACAAGGCGTTGTGCGATAAGGCATACTATAAAATATTTTTGGTATTGTACAAGGCGTTGTGCGATAAGGCATACTATAAAATATTTTTGGTATTGTACAAGGCGTTGTGCGATAAGGCATACTATAAAATATTTTGGGTATTGTACAAGGCGTTGTGCAATAAGGCCTACTATAAAATATGTTTGGTATTGTACAAGACGTTGTGCGATAAGGCATACTATAAAATATGTTTGGTATTGTACAAGGCGTTGTGCGATAAGGCATACTATAAAATATGTTTGGTATTGTACAAGGCGTTGTGCGATAAGGCATACTATAAAATATTTTGGGTATTGTACAAGGCGTTGTGCGATAAGGCATACTATAAAATATTTTTGGTATTGTACAAGGCGTTGTGCGATAAGGCATACTATAAAATATGTTTGGTATTGTACAAGGCGTTGTGCGATAAGGCATACTATAAAATATGTTTGGTATTGTACAAGGCGTTGTGCGATAAGGCATACTATAAAATATTTTTGGTATTGTACAAGGCGTTGTGCGATAAGGCATACTATAAAATATGTTTGGTATTGTACAAGGCGTTGTGCGATAAGGCATACTATAAAATATGTTTGGTATTGTACAAGACGTTGTGTGATAAGGCATACTATAAAATATGTTTGGTATTGTACAAGGCGTTGTGCGATAAGGCATACTATAAAATATGTTTGGTATTGTACAAGGCGTTGTGCGATAAGGCATACTATAAAATATTTTGGGTATTGTACAAGGCGTTGTGCGATAAGGCATACTATAAAATATGTTTGGTATTGTACAAGGCGTTGTGCGATAAGGCATACTATAAAATATGTTTGGTATTGTACAAGGCGTTGTGCGATAAGGCATACTATAAAATATTTTGGGTATTGTACAAGGCGTTGTGCGATAAGGCATACTATAAAATATTTTGGGTATTGTACAAGGCGTTGTGCGGTAAGGCATACTATAAAATATTTTGGGTATTGTACAAGGCGTTGTGTGATAAGGCATACTATAAAATATTTTTGGTATTGTACAAGGCGTTGTGCGATAAGGCATACTATAAAATATGTTTGGTATTGTACAAGGCGTTGTGCGATAAGGCATACTATAAAATATTTTGGGTATTGTACAAGGCGTTGTGCGATAAGGCATACTATAAAATATTTTGGGTATTGTACAAGGCGTTGTGCGATAAGGCATACTATAAAATATTTTTGGTATTGTACAAGGCGTTGTGCGATAAGGCATACTATAAAATATGTTTGGTATTGTACAAGGCGTTGTGCGATAAGGCATACTATAAAATATGTTTGGTATTGTACAAGGCGTTGTGCGATAAGGCATACTATAAAATATTTTGGGTATTGTACAAGGCGTTGTGCGATAAGGCATACTATAAAATATTTTGGGTATTGTACAAGGCGTTGTGCGGTAAGGCATACTATAAAATATTTTGGGTATTGTACAAGGCGTTGTGTGATAAGGCATACTATAAAATATTTTTGGTATTGTACAAGGCGTTGTGCGATAAGGCATACTATAAAATATTTTGGGTATTGTACAAGGCGTTGTGCGATAAGGCATACTATAAAATATGTTTGGTATTGTACAAGGCGTTGTGCGATAAGGCATACTATAAAATATTTTTGGTATTGTACAAGGCGTTGTGCGATAAGGCATACTATAAAATATGTTTGGTATTGTACAAGGCGTTGTGCGATAAGGCATACTATAAAATATTTTTGGTATTGTACAAGGCGTTGTGCGATAAGGCATACTATAAAATATTTTGGGTATTGTACAAGGCGTTGTGCGATAAGGCATACTATAAAATATTTTGGGTATTGTACAAGGCGTTGTGCGATAAGGCATACTATAAAATATTTTTGGTATTGTACAAGGCGTTGTGCGATAAGGCATACTATAAAATATGTTTGGTATTGTACAAGGCGTTGTGCGGTAAGGCATACTATAAAATATTTTGGGTATTGTACAAGACGTTGTGTGATAAGGCATACTATAAAATATTTTTGGTATTGTACAAGGCGTTGTGTGATAAGGCATACTATAAAATATGTTTGGTATTGTACAAGGCGTTGTGCGATAAGGCATACTATAAAATATTTTGGGTATTGTACAAGGCGTTGTGCGATAAGGCATACTATAAAATATTTTGGGTATTGTACAAGGCGTTGTGCGATAAGGCATACTATAAAATATTTTGGGTATTGTACAAGGCGTTGTGCGATAAGGCATACTATAAAATATGTTTGGTATTGTACAAGGCGTTGTGCGATAAGGCATACTATAAAATATTTTGGGTATTGTACAAGGCGTTGTGCGATAAGGCATACTATAAAATATTTTGGGTATTGTACAAGACGTTGTGCGATAAGGCATACTATAAAATATGTTTGGTATTGTACAAGGCGTTGTGCGATAAGGCATACTATAAAATATTTTTGGTATTGTACAAGGCGTTGTGTGATAAGGCATACTATAAAATATGTTTGGTATTGTACAAGGCGTTGTGCGATAAGGCATACTATAAAATATTTTTGGTATTGTACAAGGCGTTGTGCGATAAGGCATACTATAAAATATGTTTGGTATTGTACAAGTCGTTGTGCGATAAGGCATACTATAAAATATTTTGGGTATTGTACAAGGCGTTGTGCGATAAGGCATACTATAAAATATTTTGGGTATTGTACAAGACGTTGTGTGATAAGGCATACTATAAAATATTTTGGGTATTGTACAAGACGTTGTGTGATAAGGCATACTATAAAATATTTTTGGTATTGTACAAGGCGTTGTGTGATAAGGCATACTATAAAATATGTTTGGTATTGTACAAGTCGTTGTGCGATAAGGCATACTATAAAATATTTTCGGTATTGTACAATGCGTTGTGCGATAATGCATACTATAAAATATTTTTGGTATTGTACAAGGCGTTGTGTGATAAGGCCTACTATAAAATATGTTTGGTATTGTACAAGTCGTTGTGCGATAAGGCATACTATAAAATATTTTGGGTATTGTACAAGGCGTTGTGCGATAAGGCATACTATAAAATATGTTTGGTATTGTACAAGGCGTTGTGCGATAAGGCATACTATAAAATATTTTGGGTATTGTACAAGGCGTTGTGCGATAAGGCATACTATAAAATATTTTGGGTATTGTACAAGGCGTTGTGCGATAAGGCATACTATAAAATATTTTTGGTATTGTACAAGGCGTTGTGCGATAAGGCATACTATAAAATATTTTGGGTATTGTACAAGGCGTTGTGCGATAAGGCATACTATAAAATATGTTTGGTATTGTACAAGGCGTTGTGCGATAAGGCATACTATAAAATATTTTGGGTATTGTACAAGGCGTTGTGCGATAAGGCATACTATAAAATATTTTGGGTATTGTACAAGGCGTTGTGCGATAAGGCATACTATAAAATATTTTTGGTATTATACAAGGCGTTGTGCGATAAGGCATACTATAAAATATTTTTGGTATTGTACAAGGCGTTGTGCGATAAGGCATACTATAAAATATGTTTGGTATTGTACAAGGCGTTGTGCGATAAGGCATACTATAAAATATTTTGGGTATTGTACAAGGCGTTGTGCGATAAGGCATACTATAAAATATTTTGGGTATTGTACAAGACGTTGTGTGATAAGGCATACTATAAAATATGTTTGGTATTGTACAAGTCGTTGTGCGATAAGGCATACTATAAAATATTTTTGGTATTGTACAAGGCGTTGTGTGATAAGGCATTTATTTATTATTTTGTTTAGATCCGTCGGGGTGGTGGAATGGAAAACTCCGAGGCAAGGAAGGGATGTTTCCTGGAAATTATGTTGAGAAGATTTAGTTCGAACAATGTTTATTTTATCGTAATTTAAACTTCTAATAATTTATATTAACCTAAATATTCCTAAATAGCCTAAATATTCATTTATTCGGCGCTGTGTGTATCAACCTTGCCACTTTTCGGCACTGCCAAATTATACCGTTGCCCGGGTCACTATAATTTTGGTTACTTTACCCTCTACCCGAAACTACCTGTTAGTTTTGGATAATCAATTCTCTCTTCGATATATCAAATTACTGGTTTTTATATAATTTGAGACGAATTTACAATTAACGTTTTTTCAAGATTCCCACCAGGGGCGCAACTCTTGAAACCTAACCTAGAGATAGATGTTGATTAAATACTATTTTTAATAATTTATGAATTATGACGTGATGATTTTTGCAACAAAATATATATTTGGTATAAATATTTATATTTTTTAATTAATATTATTTAAATTATATATATATATATATATTGTCAGCAAAGTTATTTATTAAAATAGATTTATAGATTAACAATAAATAGGTAGGACTATTAATAGGACTTATTTCAATTATTAAATTTAAATTAGTTTTTAACATTAACCTGCGGTACTTGTTTTGTTTCAGTTTGATTTGTTTACTTGAGATTTGAAATACTGAAGATAGAGTGCGAATATTGCTGGGTAGGCCGTATTTTTTATATATTTTCTTGACTTAAGGCCTTTAGGTCTATTCGGCGGCATACAGGCCCAATCTTAAGGGTGGTCTATTCGGCGGCATACAGGCCCAATCTTAAGGGTGGTCTATTCGGCGGCATACAGGCCCAATCTTAAGGGTGGTCTATTCGGCGGCATACAGGCCCAATCTTAAGGGTGGTCTATTCGGCGGCATACAGGCCCAATCTTAAGGGTGGTCTATTCGGCGGCATACAGGCCCAATCTTTGTTGTTCAATTGTCGCAACTCTCACACAGCTGCATGTATCTCAATACTTCATGCAGTCGCAGTCACAAATGGGACAATTATTTAATACAAAATTGTAAATTAATTCTTAAGTAACATTTCAGTGAATTCGAAATTAGCAGCTTTTATAATGTTTGATTATTGTAAATGTTAAACATTTAAATGGTGTCCTCCACCCTCCACTTTACTAATCTATATAAAGTCTACACCATCACCTGCAATATAGTAGCTTAATTCTGAGATGTGGACGACTCCCCCCCCCCCCCCCCCCCCCTGCCCATTCCAAAAAAATTATACAACTCTTAACGAATTATATGAAATTTGAAACGGGGTGTGGGGGGAGTGTTGGGGGAGTGTTCCTAACCACTGAATTACAACAAGGTGACATGACGTCACCACGACAGTTGTTCCTTCAATAGTTTCTAACCATGACGACACCACGACAGTTGTTCCTTCAACAGTTTCCTACCATGACGACACCACGACAGTTGTTCCTTCAATAGTTTCCTAACATGACGACACCACGACAGTTGTTCCTTCTATAGTTTCCTACCATGACGACACCACGACAGTTGTTCCTTCAATAGTTTCCTAACATGACGACACCACGACAGTTGTTCCTTCTATAGTTTCCTACCATGACGACACCACGACAGTTGTTCCTTCAATAGTTTCCTACCATGACGACACCACGACAGTTGTTCCTTCAATAGCTCCTAACCATGACGACACCACGACAGTTGTTCCTTCAATAGTTTCCTACCATGACGACACCACGACAGTTGTTCCTTCAATAGTTTCCTACCATGACGACACCACGACAGTTGTTCCTTCAATAGTTTCCTACCATGACGACACCACGACAGTTGTTCCTTCAATAGCTCCTAACCATGACGACACCACGACAGTTGTTCCTTCAATAGTTTCCTAACATGACGACACCACGACAGTTGTTCCTTCTATAGTTTCCTACCATGACGACACCACGACAGTTGTTCCTTCAATAGTTTCCTAACATGACGACACCACGACAGTTGTTCCTTCAATAGTTTCCTACCATGACGACACCACGACAGTTGTTCCTTCAATAGTTTCCTACCATGACGACACCACGACAGTTGTTCCTTCAATAGTTTCCTACCATGACGACACCACGACAGTTGTTCCTTCAATAGTTTCCTACCATGACGACACCACGACAGTTGTTCCTTCAATAGTTTCCTAACATGACGACACCACGACAGTTGTTCCTTCAATAGTTCCTAACCATGACGACACCACGACAGTTGTTCCTTCAATAGTTTCCTACCATGACGACACCACGACAGTTGTTCCTTCAATAGTTTCCTACCATGACGACACCACGACAGTTGTTCCTTCAATAGTTTCCTACCATGACGACACCACGACAGTTGTTCCTTCAACAGTTTCCTACCATGACGACACCACGACAGTTGTTCCTTCAACAGTTTCCTACCATGACGACACCACGACAGTTGTTCCTTCAATAGTTTCCTACCATGACGACACCACGACAGTTGTTCCTTCAATAGTTCCTAACCATGACGACACCACGACAGTTGTTCCTTCAATAGTTTCCTACCATGACGACACCACGACAGTTGTTCCTTCAATAGTTTCCTACCATGACGACACCACGACAGTTGTTCCTTCAACAGTTTCCTACCATGACGACACCACGACAGTTGTTCCTTCAACAGTTTCCTACCATGACGACACCACGACAGTTGTTCCTTCAATAGTTTCCTAACATGACGACACCACGACAGTTGTTCCTTCAATAGTTTCCTACCATGACGACACCACGACAGTTGTTCCTTCTATAGTTTCCTAACATGACGACACCACGACAGTTGTTCCTTCAATAGTTTCCTACCATGACGACACCACGACAGTTGTTCCTTCAATAGTTTCCTAACATGACGACACCACGACAGTTGTTCCTTCAATAGTTTCCTAACATGACGACACCACGACAGTTGTTCCTTCAATAGTTTCCTAACATGACGACACCACGACAGTTGTTCCTTCAATAGTTTCCTAACATGACGACACCACGACAGTTGTTCCTTCAATAGTTTCCTACCATGACGACACCACGACAGTTGTTCCTTCAATAGTTTCCTACCATGACGACACCACGACAGTTGTTCCTTCAATAGTTTCCTAACATGACGACACCACGACAGTTGTTCCTTCAATAGTTTCCTAACATGACGACACCACGACAGTTGTTCCTTCAATAGTTTCCTAACATGACGACACCACGACAGTTGTTCCTTCTATAGTTTCCTAACATGACGACACCACGACAGTTGTTCCTTCTATAGTTTCCTAACATGACGACACCACGACAGTTGTTCCTTCTATAGTTTCCTAACATGACGACACCACGACAGTTGTTCCTTCTATAGTTTCCTAACATGACGACACCACGACAGTTGTTCCTTCAATAGTTTCCTAACATGACGACACCACGACAGTTGTTCCTTCAATAGTTTCCTAACATGACGACACCACGACAGTTGTTCCTTCAATAGTTTCCTAACATGACGACACCACGACAGTTGTTCCTTCTATAGTTTCCTAACATGACGACACCACGACAGTTGTTCCTTCTATAGTTTCCTAACATGACGACACCACGACAGTTGTTCCTTCTATAGTTTCCTAACATGACGACACCACGACAGTTGTTCCTTCTATAGTTTCCTAACATGACGACACCACGACAGTTGTTCCTTCAATAGTTTCCTACCATGACGACACCACGACAGTTGTTCCTTCAATAGTTTCCTACCATGACGACACCACGACAGTTGTTCCTTCAATAGTTTCCTACCATGACGACACCACGACAGTTGTTCCTTCTATAGTTTCCTACCATGACGACACCACGACAGTTGTTCCTTCTATAGTTTCCTAACATGACGACACCACGACAGTTGTTCCTTCTATAGTTTCCTAACATGACGACACCACGACAGTTGTTCCTTCTATAGTTTCCTAACATGACGACACCACGACAGCTGTTCCTTCTATAGTTTCCTACCATGACGACACCACGACAGTTGTTCCTTCAATAGTTTCCTAACATGACGACACCACGACAGTTGTTCCTTCAATAGTTTCCTACCATGACGACACCACGACAGTTGTTCCTTCTATAGTTTCCTAACATGACGACACCACGACAGTTGTTCCTTCTATAGTTTCCTAACATGACGACACCACGACAGTTGTTCATTCTATAGTTTCCTAACATGACGACACCACGACAGCTGTTCCTTCTATAGTTTCCTACCATGACGACACCACGACAGTTGTTCCTTCAATAGTTTCCTACCATGACGACACCACGACAGTTGTTCATTCTATAGTTTCCTAACATGACGACACCACGACAGTTGTTCCTTCTATAGTTTCCTAACATAACGACACCACGACAGTTGTTCCTTCAATAGTTTCCTAACATGACGACACCACGACAGTTGTTCCTTCAATAGTTTCTAACCATGACGACACCACGACAGTTGTTCCTTCAATAGCTCCTAACCATGACGACACCACGACAGTTGTTCCTTCAATAGTTTCCTACCATGACGACACCACGACAGTTGTTCCTTCAATAGTTTCCTACCATGACGACACCACGACAGTTGTTCCTTCAATAGTTTCCTACCATGACGACACCACGACAGTTCTTCCTTCAATAGTTTCCTAACATGACGACACCACGACAGTTGTTCCTTCAATAGTTTCCTACCATGACGACACCACGACAGTTGTTCCTTCAATAGTTTCCTAACATGACGACACCACGACAGTTGTTCCTTCAATAGTTTCCTACCATGACGACACCACGACAGTTGTTCCTTCAATAGTTTCCTACCATGACGACACCACGACAGTTCTTCCTTCAATAGTTTCCTAACATGACGACACCACGACAGTTGTTCCTTCAATAGTTTCCTACCATGACGACACCACGACAGTTGTTCCTTCAATAGTTTCCTAACATGACGACACCACGACAGTTGTTCCTTCAATAGTTTCCTACCATGACGACACCACGACAGTTCTTCCTTCAATAGTTTCCTAACATGACGACACCACGACAGTTGTTCCTTCAATAGTTTCCTACCATGACGACACCACGACAGTTGTTCCTTCAATAGTTTCCTACCATGACGACACCACGACAGTTGTTCCTTCAATAGTTTCCTACCATGACGACACCACGACAGTTGTTCCTTCAATAGTTTCCTACCATGACGACACCACGACAGTTGTTCCTTCAATAGTTTCCTACCATGACGACACCACGACAGTTCTTCCTTCAATAGTTTCCTAACATGACGACACCACGACAGTTGTTCCTTCAATAGTTTCCTACCATGACGACACCACGACAGTTGTTCCTTCAATAGTTTCCTAACATGACGACACCACGACAGTTGTTCCTTCAATAGTTTCCTACCATGACGACACCACGACAGTTGTTCCTTCAATAGTTTCCTAACATGACGACACCACGACAGTTGTTCCTTCAATAGTTTCCTAACATGACGACACCACGACAGTTGTTCCTTCAATAGTTTCCTACCATGACGACACCACGACAGTTGTTCCTTCAATAGTTTCCTAACATGACGACACCACGACAGTTGTTCCTTCAATAGTTTCCTACCATGACGACACCACGACAGTTGTTCCTTCAATAGTTTCCTAACATGACGACACCACGACAGTTGTTCCTTCAATAGCTCCTAACCATGACGACACCACGACAGTTGTTCCTTCTATAGTTTCCTAACATGACGACACCACGACAGTTGTTCCTTCAATAGTTTCCTAACATGACGACACCACGACAGTTGTTCCTTCAATAGTTTCCTACCATGACGACACCACGACAGTTGTTCCTTCAATAGTTTCCTAACATGACGACACCACGACAGTTGTTCCTTCAATAGTTTCCTACCATGACGACACCACGACAGTTGTTCCTTCAATAGTTTCCTACCATGACGACACCACGACAGTTGTTCCTTCAATAGTTTCCTAACATGACGACACCACGACAGTTGTTCCTTCAATAGTTTCCTACCATGACGACACCACGACAGTTGTTCCTTCAATAGTTTCCTAACATGACGACACCACGACAGTTGTTCCTTCTATAGTTTCCTAACATGACGACACCACGACAGTTGTTCCTTCAATAGTTTCCTACCATGACGACACCACGACAGTTGTTCCTTCAATAGTTTCCTAACATGACGACACCACGACAGTTGTTCCTTCTATAGTTTCCTAACATGACGACACCACGACAGTTGTTCCTTCTATAGTTTCCTACCATGACGACACCACGACAGTTGTTCCTTCAATAGTTTCCTAACATGACGACACCACGACAGTTGTTCCTTCTATAGTTTCCTAACATGACGACACCACGACAGTTGTTCCTTCTATAGTTTCCTAACATGACGACACCACGACAGTTGTTCCTTCAATAGTTTCCTTCCATGACGACACCACGACAGTTGTTCCTTCAATAGTTTCCTAACATGACGACACCACGACAGTTGTTCCTTCAATAGTTTCCTACCATGACGACACCACGACAGTTGTTCCTTCAATAGTTTCCTAACATGACGACACCACGACAGTTGTTCCTTCAATAGTTTCCTAACATGACGACACCACGACAGTTGTTCCTTCAATAGCTCCTAACCATGACGACACCACGACAGTTGTTCCTTCAATAGTTTCCTAACATGACGACACCACGACAGTTGTTCCTTCAATAGTTTCCTAACATGACGACACCACGACAGTTGTTCCTTCAATAGTTTCCTAACATGACGACACCACGACAGTTGTTCCTTCAATAGTTTCCTAACATGACGACACCACGACAGTTGTTCCTTCAATAGTTTCCTAACATGACGACACCACGACAGTTGTTCCTTCTATAGTTTCCTAACATGACGACACCACGACAGTTGTTCCTTCTATAGTTTCCTACCATGACGACACCACGACAGTTGTTCCTTCAATAGTTTCCTAACATGACGACACCACGACAGTTGTTCCTTCAATAGTTTCCTAACATGACGACACCACGACAGTTGTTCCTTCTATAGTTTCCTAACATGACGACACCACGACAGCTGTTCCTTCTATAGTTTCCTACCATGACGACACCACGACAGTTGTTCCTTCAATAGTTTCCTACCATGACGACACCACGACAGTTGTTCCTTCAATAGTTTCCTACCATGACGACACCACGACAGTTGTTCCTTCAATAGTTTCCTACCATGACGACACCACGACAGTTGTTCCTTCAATAGTTTCCTACCATGACGACACCACGACAGTTGTTCCTTCAATAGTTTCCTACCATGACGACACCACGACAGTTGTTCCTTCAATAGTTTCCTAACATGACGACACCACGACAGTTGTTCCTTCAATAGCTCCTAACCATGACGACACCACGACAGTTGTTCCTTCAATAGTTTCCTACCATGACGACACCACGACAGTTGTTCCTTCAATAGTTTCCTACCATGACGACACCACGACAGTTGTTCCTTCAATAGTTTCCTACCATGACGACACCACGACAGTTGTTCCTTCAATAGTTTCCTACCATGACGACACCACGACAGTTGTTCCTTCAATAGTTTCCTACCATGACGACACCACGACAGTTGTTCCTTCAATAGTTTCCTACCATGACGACACCACGACAGTTGTTCCTTCAATAGTTTCCTACCATGACGACACCACGACAGTTGTTCCTTCAATAGTTTCCTACCATGACGACACCACGACAGTTGTTCCTTCAATAGTTCCTAACCATGACGACACCACGACAGTTGTTCCTTCAATAGTTTCCTACCATGACGACACCACGACAGTTGTTCCTTCAATAGTTTCCTACCATGACGACACCACGACAGTTGTTCCTTCAATAGTTTCCTACCATGACGACACCACGACAGTTGTTCCTTCAATAGTTTCCTACCATGACGACACCACGACAGTTGTTCCTTCTATAGTTTCCTAACATGACGACACCACGACAGTTGTTCCTTCAATAGTTTCCTACCATGACGACACCACGACAGTTATTCCTTCAATAGTTTCCTACCATGACGACACCACGACAGCTGTTCCTTCAATAGTTTCCTAACATGATGACACCACGACAGTTGTTCCTTCAATGGTTTCCTACCATGACGACACCACGACAGTTGTTCCTTCAATAGTTTCCTACCATACTACTACTAGGATCGGCATGCTGCATTGCAGCTACATTTTTAAGAATGCTGTGCCGGCTTATCGACAAAATTGCACCGCCACAACTCCCTATCACCCATGACATTTGCTAGATCATCCGCATCTTCAAGGCCAGTGTTCTTTAAGATGCGTCTTAAGAAAGTCATGGGCTGTCCACCATGCTTATTCACTCCATGAGGCTGCCAAAGTACAAGATTATGCACTGGCTGGTCGTCAAGGCGAAAGCAATGTCCTGCAAAGCGGATGCGATTTTGTTCTACTGCCAAGCTTGGGGGAACCAATGAGACACCTCCAATGTTATATAGTGTCTGGTTGGAGATGTGTGAATTGTACTTGACACAATGAACCCGACGTAGCATTCTTGTGAATGTGCCATCCAGAGATTTGGTGTCCTCAGCAGTTAGAGCCCAGCATGGACTCCCATAGAGGAGTACTGGAACTACTGCTGCTCTAAATTATTGGACCTTAAGTTTCCGATTAATTCTCGGTGACTTCCAAATCCTGGAAAGCCTATTCAAGGCTGCCCATGCCTTTCCCTTACGTATTCGAAGGTCCTCACCTGACTTCCGGATCCATGATCCCAGGTAACAGAAGTCATCCACATGCTCAAGCATACCATCTTTTGAGCTTATGCTCATCCGATCAGAGACTTGCTGAGGACTTTCAAAGTGAACTGTCAAAATTTTGGTCTTTCTGGAGTTAATAAAAAGACCAACACTAGAAGCAGCATGTTCTAATGAGCTGAGGAGCCGTTGGGCTCCCTCTAGTGATTCTGAGAGTACTCCTAAGTCATCAGCAAAGTCTAGATCAGTTAGGTACTTGGCAGGATTTCCTCGACTTCTGGAGCCAGTAGGTGGAGTTATCATCACCCCATCATCATTATGATGATCTAAGGACATGCGTAGAACATAGTCAACAACAATTATGAACAAGAATGGTGCAAGTGTGTCTCCCTGGAGGACGCCCCATAACACTTCAAATGGTTCTGTGTCAGCGTCAACAGTAGACACAAATGTTGTCGAACCATCGTAAACTGATCTGATTGCTGCAATAATTTCATCAGGAATCCCATATAATGAAAGTATGCTGAACATACGTGAGCGAGAGACTGAATCAAAGGCCTTGAAGAAGTCAACAAAGATAACAGCCTGTCTTTCTTTTTTGATAACTCTTTAATTATCCTTCTAAGAGCCAGAATGGGCTCCATGGTCCCACGACCTTTACGGAACCCATTCTGATTTCCACGGAGCAGTCTCTCAATGGGATCCCTGATGCGATTTAATAGAATTATATTGTATAGCTTTGCAGCAATCGAGATCAATGAGATTCCCCGAAAAGAACCATAGAGTGTTAGGTTGCCCTTCTTGGGAACTGCCACCAACTTATTTGTTTTCATTTCTTGTGGGACTCTTGTTGTTCGGTACATGTCTACTATTATGGGATAGATGAGCTTTAAACACACAGGTATTTTAAAGACCTCAGGGGGAACACCATCTACTCCACTGGCACGATTGGTCTTAATGCTCTTTGCAGCAGCCTTCACTTCTGCAAAGGCGATATCACCAATGGGAATATCTGGGAGTACAGACTCAGACACTTTTACTTCTATAAAGTTATCAGGCAATACCCTGTCATTATTGAGGAGCTTTTCAAAGTGGGCCTTCCAACCATTGAGGCGATCGGCTGGTGATTCAGCCTTAACCTTGGTGGTTGGTTGGCTTTTTCGACCAGCAAGCAAGTTGATCGATCTCCATGCCTGGGATGATTGCCTGCTGTCGTCAGCATCATTGATGGCATCAACCTGTTGGTTTATTAGCTCCTGTAAATTAACAGAGTACTGCCTGTTCAGGGACCTAGATTCAGCCTTAACTGCATTCTTGGCCGCTGTAGTCTGTTTGAGTCGGGACTCTTTCTGCGCCTTGTAGAGGTCATTTCGGCACTTCTGAATTTTGTTGTGAGTTTTTTTTGTTGATTACTCTGTGCAGTCCCCTAATTTTCCTATAGGGGTTAGATGAACTGAATGTATTTCATGGAACCGAATACAGTCCCCTAATTTTTTGTGGTCAAGGACAAACAAAAAATTACCCAAATAAAAATAAGAACAACATGATAGAAATATACAAATTACGAAAAACTTGAAAATAATTGTGAAGGCACTTGAAGCGTACATAATATTTACTTACTGTCAAAATCGGATTCAATATAAACAAATATACTTGAAGCGTACAAACGTTACAATATCACTCTGCTATAAAATCGTATACGTAAACAGGCTTATAGAATTGTATATACAAGCTTGATATATAGAATTGTACATACAATCAAATACTTCCAAAGCTCCGCCTCTCCCTGTGCAACTGCGTGGCCAGGCAGGCTCCCGTCGGGTTGACTCACCCCCGCTACTCCCTGTGTACTAACTACGTTGCCTTGCAGGCTCCCGTTGGCCAGACCACCTGTGTCTCCTACATTATTATTAATAGCCCCGTTATCAATATTATTATTTTAATTATTTAAATTAGAATTATTATTATTTTCTAAATTTAAATTATTATTCGAATTATTTTCTATATTTGAATTAGAATTATTATTTTCTGTATTTAAATTAATATTATTATTTGGATTATTTGAATTATTATTTAAATTAGGATCGTTTGGATTTAAATTACTGTTATCGGGCAAAATATTATTTCCTGCAATAAAAGTTTGATTAAGGTTGTCTACTACGGTACTATTAATATTAATTTCTTCTAACGTATTATTATTACCCCCGCCCGTACAGTTACACCAGTTCTGGTTCTGTCGTCTGGTGCCTGTAAGTGGGATATTAACAAACATTTCCATAACTTCTGGCTCCTCGTAAACACTACCCGAGCCAGCCTCACTCTCTGATAGTCCCAACTGCGCCAGTTCCAATCGGCGCTTCTGTTTGGCCTGATATTGCATAAGCCCCCTCAACCGGGTGTGCATATCATCCCGCACACGCTTTCCCATTCTCTCTATCTCCCTATCCTCTCGCAAATTCTGCTCGGCCAACTCTGCCTCTCTCGCAATCCTCTCAAGCCGCCTCGCTTCACGCTCTTTACGCTTGCTCGCCCATTTCGCCTCACGCTCTTTATGCTCGCTCGCCTCTTTCGCCTCACGCTCTTTATGCTCGCTCGCCTCTTTCTCCTCTCTCGCCGCCTCATGCTCTTTACGCTCGTTCGCCTCTCTCGCCTCTCGCTCCTTTCCTTCCCTTGTTTCTATCTCCTCACACTCCCTAAAGTTTCTTGCGACCCTCTCAGCCCTCTCTTTTTTCTCTCTCGCCAGCTCTCTCTCTCTCTCCAATAACGCAGTTCCCTCATCCAACTGCCTCTCTAATTCTTTCTGGTCTAGCGCCACCATGTCCAATTGACACGCCAGATCTATCTCTAACACCCTTCTTGCTTTTGCGGAGGATGTAGCGGACTTATCGGTCGCGACGGACCCCCGTCGCCTCTCTGTCCTGCCAACTTTCCCCCGCTTTCTGGGGTTCTCGCTAACCGACGAGACCGAATCCTCGGGGTTAACCTCGGATTCGCCCTCGTGCGGGTCTGCCCAACCCACTAACTTAATTCCCCTAGCATCCACTAAATACGGCCCTATGTACACTACTTGGGGCTCTATTATCCCGGACCGCCACAGTTCAAATAGTTCGGTGGCGACCCCCCTCGCTCTCTCACTGGCTAGTTCTCCCTGTCCGAAGCGAACTAGGTATCTAAAATGTTTATTTGACTCACCTAACTCTACTAACTCTCTGACTCCTCTAAGTCTACTAACTCTCTTAAGTCTACTAACTCTCTTAAGTCTACTAATTCACTACCTTTAACTAGAACTCTCTAACTCTACCAACTCTTCTAACTACGTGGCGCTTTCGGTGCCCACAACCACTCTCTGCTACTACCTCTATCTACGTGGCGCTTCCGGTGCCCACAACCTCTCTTTTACTACTTTCTACATGGCGCTTCCGGTGCCCACAACCCCTCTACTACTACTCGTGGCATGTCAATATACCACACTCCCTTTACCCGCCGACTTCTAACCTAACGGTACAACGTACCCTCCTACTCCCGTGGTATGTCTATATACCACACTCCCTATACCCGCCGACTTCTAACCTAACGGTACTACGTACCCTCCTACTCCTGTGGTATGTTTATATACCACACTCCCTATACCCGCTGACTTCTAACCTAAAGGTACTACGTACCCTCCTACTCCTGTGGTATGTTTATATACCACACTCCCTATACCCGCCGACTTCTAACTCTAACTAACTTCTACCTAACTTTCTAACTAACTTACTTCTAGTAACTTTCTGACTTTCTACTTACTTATTATTTTATTATTTGTAATTATTTATATGGGGGAAGGGCGTCTCGCCCTCATTCCCACCCCCCTTCAGTCCAATATATTGGACGACTAAACTCTAAGGTGCCCCTTCTTCCAGTAGGCACTCTCCCACTGTCCCCCTATACATCCTGTTATTCTTCGCCACACTCTCTCTGCCCTAAAATCGGGTCTCTCCACCGCCTTCTTAATTTCCTGATCTCCTTGCAGCAAAATGCCACCCTTCATCTGGTTGTCTCCCGGTGGCAGAATTGAAAGAAACTGAAAGAACAGACAAAACAGAATGAACAATAGTAATCCTATCCCTTTCCATCCTGTCTTCTTACTCGTCCTCCCCCTTGTAGGTATGCCTCTCAACCGGACCGGCGTCTCTTCTGGACACTCCTCTGGACACTCCTCCGGACACTCCTCCGGACTGTTGTCCCCCGGACACCCCTCCGGACATTCCTCCGGACATTCCTCCGGACACTCCTCCGGACTGTTGTCCTCCGGACATCTCGCCGTCCATCACTCCATCCCCATACCGATACTTGCTGGGAACATCCTTGTTCCATCCCATTGTCTCTAAGTCTTCCGCGTCAAATCCATTCTCCTCCGCCCACTCTCTTACTGTTACTTCCCCATCTGGATTATCTACCATCTCCGGTTTCTTCTCTTCGTCCTCTGCATCTACGGTGCCTGGTAACATGCACCCTGATGTCTCCGTCACCCTTGATGGAATCTTGGTTTTAACTGGGCCGCTAAGCATCCATCCGAACGGCGTGAGGATTGCCGTCGGGTCCCGCTGTCTGTCTTCGCCGAAGACCGTCTGCATTCTCTCGTGGGCCGTCGG
>JAUCBJ010008546.1:0-40353 GCA_032718475.1 Nemertoderma westbladi | reverse complement strand
CGACCACATATAAACCTATAAACAGACAAACGTCCACCCACCCAGCTCACACGTTTGCCTTTCCGCGAAACCATAATAATGACAACGTTACAACTTCCGACACTCACGCCCCGGGCCTTCTTTAGTCAGAAACAACAAAATGAGACATCCAGACATGCCAATAAAACCTTGAGCTGCTTCACTCAGTAGTCACTACACGGGCGATCAGCTGTACAACTTCAACATATTTTGATTATGGATTATCAGTGATTACAGATATATCTGGGGGCCATGCTTTAAGCCTAGGGAGAAATGAAGACGGGTAATTAAAGCAATCTGTGATGTTGTAGTGTTAAACGGTTCCGCATATTCTACACTCAGACAATCAGATAAGACGCCATGGACGGGGTTAATGATGTCGGATTTTTATAAGAGTTCAAATGTGATCGAATTATTTCACAGCCTAATAAATTTGTTACAAATTATCCACTAATTGCACCGATAACGTTGACGAAAGATCGATTTACAGCGAGAAAGTAAACCTTGCAGAATTTCGGGTGATATTATCACAAGGGGATCAATCGTAAAGGATAACCTTTTTCACGAGTTTCCTCCTAAGCATTTTATTCTAAAATTCAACATTTCATTTAATAACAGAATTCCTTACGTTATTACAATCCATAAGTCATAATTTAGTTATAAATTTCATCAACACACTAAAAATTTTTGTTTTATTGGCACTTAACACTTTAAGCCGAAAAAAGTGGTCAAAACATAAAGTTTTCAAAAGCATGACATATTATACATATTTCAAAAGATTTTCTCTTTTTTTAGTGCTATTCAGAGATAAAGTTAATTAAGACAGGACAAATTAAAAAATAAAATGTGGTTAAATTTAACAAGGCGTCTCCCAGACTACAAATCGCAGACAAGTCTACGCATGATAAGTCTACATTCTGTAGTCTTGTACAACTTCCAAGACTACATTGTAACCTTGGAAACTTGCTTATTACAGAGTATTTCATCATTAAGCACTACGTAGCTAATGTTCAGTTCATTCACAATCAAACAATTACCGCTAAGCCCGGCGGATCACACATGAAGATAGAACATACTGTAGGACTTGTGCATGTTGACAGTTGAATGTTGAAAGTTAACTGTTTATGTGTGAACGTCCCCATGGGCTACAATATGTTCTATCTTTTAATGCTCACCTCCGGTAAATCTCAGGTTAAATCTCACCTCCGTGTGCAATGTAAAAATAGGTACAATAGTCCTACAGTAAGTTATTAGTTTATTCATTATTTACTATTTATACTGTAATTACGTTTTATATTAAATTGTTCTATACATTACATGTTTATCGTTGAGTCGGACATTGTCACGCTCACGTAAAGTTGTCACGTAAAGTTGTACATGTACATAGTGTAATTACGTTTTATATTAGTTTTAGGTTAGCGTAGTGTAATATTGTATTTGTAACCAAGTAACATAAAGGACCCACTTGGAAATAAGCTGCAAAGCTTTAGGGGTAATCCTATATGTTATGTTGGACAATACCTTTATACCGGTACATTGTTTGGTGTATTTGTTATTGTTTTAACATAATGTATAAATAAATCTATCTATCTATCTAATGCTAAGTTGAATGTTGAAAACTCATGTGTGACCCCGACCCGGGCATAACGGAACAGACTCTACATAAATTATACGACATAATGAAATCTGCTTTCAGTATAGATAGATCTTTCAATATCCAAACATTCAAAATATATACATTTAACAGAATTACGTTTACATTTATATAAAATTGATTAACAATCAAACTAAATTACATAATTTCGATATTAGGCCTTCAACCGCAGGACAATTAATAGTGCAAACAGGCTCCTTTTATATTATGTCCCTAACCTCTAGAACGAGAATACTCGGTGATATCCGTACTCCACGTTCATAAAGTATGTAAATCTTGCCTACATTATACAACCATGTAATTATTATTAATTATCGGTGGACAAAGGCTACGGGACTAGTCATAAGAGTACGGGAACCATTTCCACTGGGAGGGGGGGGGGGGGGGGGGGGGCAAAATTGACATTTTTTTAACAATGTTGGGATTTTGCACATTTAAATCAAACGTTTTAAACAATGTAATAATAGTTTGATAAAACTAACGCTTGTATATTACCGTTCGGTATATAACAGTGGACCTTTACCTCTGCAGTAATATAATACTGTTGGAAAAAGCTTTAATACTCAACAATTTTGCCCTTCATTCTTCATTATGCCTGCAATTTCGGCCCATAGAGAATGCCTCCCGTCCTGTACGCCTATGGGATTATTGTTGACAAGTTACGCATTTCATATGTAACTTGTCAAGAAAAATATGTAAACTTGTCCAATAATTTATATACAGTATTCACGAAGGCATTGTTACAAGACTACCATATTTATGGACAAAACCACTCAATATTTGGCAAGTCTACGTTGACAAGACTACTTATTTAATAATTGTCTGTTGGAGATTCTAGCTCCTGTAGCCAAACTACAATTCATTAAAAATATGACACTTAATGCATATGAAGCCTAACAATATGTGTAGTCTTGGAAGCATAACCGGGGATTTTTAAGGACAGTCTCTGATTTTTTTTATAGCCTTGAATTTTGATTTCCAAGACAGCTTGTCTCTATATTTCGCGTAGTTGTAATAAACTTTATCCCAATTTCATACCGCTAATACTGTAGATATGATATTTTGGATGGTTCCACCGAATAGAACATACAATTTTAGTATAGAAAAATTATATATGAAATTTAACACTGAAATTTCAAGATATAATTTTTTTATGAAAATAAAGTGGTTACAGAGGTTTTACGACACATAAAATCTCCTTATACTTTATACTTGGGTTTCCTGTCGCGATAAAATCGATGCTAATGTAATGCAAGTAGTTTTACTGAACTGTAAATTATATGAGGATCACATAGGTATGTTATATATTTGCATAAACGTGTTTTTAATTCTTCATTTTCGATCTATTATGACGCCACCACTTCCAAAACAACACAAATCATTGACAAGTCTACGTTTTTATGTATTTTGGGATTTACTTTCTCATGTTGTGTATAATTAAATATGTGCTACAATTTTACAATTTATATATGTTAAAGAGCAAAAAATTAGCTTTCGAACGATACTTGAATGACAGAAATCCGTTTAGCGGTTCAAATTTTAAAACTTTGACCAAAATATTTGACATTTAATTCCTTAAAGTTTTACGTGCCAATACATCATTCGAGTGCGCGGTCGTAATTGAAAAGTTAGAAACTTTGGAAATAAATGAATTTTTAATGGTGAAAAATTGGAACATTTTCCCACCATATGATGAAGGCAAAAAAACAAATGTACAGAGAAAGGCGAAAATCTGCTGATACGTTTTTCCCAATGTAGTATACAATATTATTCTTAAAGCACATTCCAAACGCTGGATTCTGTAATTGTGATAAAATATATAATGAAATAGTGATAACAATATAAATTGAAATATGAATAATTCAGACTTTACTTCATAAGTAACCACGAATCCAATTATTATTAACTCTTCAACTCCTGATGCTGCCTTGCTCAATGTAAAATAAGAGCAACTTACAATCAAATACATACAATAACAATAATATGAGGTACGTTTACCCAGGTAAAAAAAAAAGGTAGGTTTTAGCCTGTAATCGGTCCAAAAAGTACCTAAATAAAAATATAAACCGAATTAACTACAAACTAATATCGAAATTAAAAGAGTGATTTATCTAGTTCGAAAAATGTATACACCAAGATATACCAATTTTTTGGTGCCTATAAATTTTACAACATAAAATATGAGAAAATCCAATTAAAGAATAAATAATTATAAATGATAAATATGTAAGTATATTATATTGTACCTACTGGTGGAGATAGTCCAAGGCAATGGCGACCTCTGATATGTAAAACAAGGCCATATCCTCCTCAAAAAACGCAAAGACCTTGAGCAACGATTTAATGTCTCCACCAATAAGATACTCCATTACAAGGAACACGTAGATGTTGGTTTGGAGACTATAGTAGATTCTAACAACGAATGGACTATGAGATAAAGCCATGGCATCACGTTCCCTCACAACCTAAAAGCAACAATATATAGTGTATGGACAGGAACATATCACGAGCTACGATTTGGTGACAAAAAATTATACGAAAAATTATAACAGCTTTATTTAGAATACATTCTACGGATGGGGGAGGGGGGGATCTTTCGATGCAATAAAAAAATAATAGGCAAATAACAGCTGATTGCTCTCCGCTCTAATACCTTGAGATTTAATGTGCTGGTTACAATAACCTGCCACTGTAACCTGCTCATTTCCCTTAATTGATCATTTAACAGTGAGACGAGAGAGGAATTCGCTGATTTTGGATTTGCATCAAATCCCCCCCCCCCCCCCCCCCCCTGTCTCATATTATAGTCGAATATCATAACCCGATTTTATCTGTAGAACGTAATGATATTATTATATCTACGATGCGATGGACTATTAAACAGCCAATGGCAGCAGTTTTACTGAATTTCCTTTCGGCGACGGGGGCAACATAAACCGTTGTCTCTACAATTTATCCGCGTGTTAACAAAGAAAATACACCACCCCGGACCAAAACGGTGTCTTAATCGTCATTATACGATATTGGGGGGGGAGGGGTGATGGTGGTGACGGCACAATACACGCAATCAAATTCAAAATCAATGAATCAAAATTCATGCAGGGGTTGACTTTCCTTTATTGTTTTGGTTAGAATAACGCATAGCTGTAACCTGCTCCTTTCCCTTCATTTGTAATTGAACATTGATACAAGATATTTAATTCGCCGAGCATACACCACCCCCCCCCCCCCCCGCTCCATTCAACTATTAATATAAAAGACATTAACTGAGTTATACGTAGCTACTTGCTTACTCTTTCATTGTCATTCCTAGTCATTTGTAATTCAATAAAAATTATGAAATCATTGAATCCTCGAAGCCAACAAATATTGTGCGAACTTGCGAGTTACGGCAACCAACTATTGCCGAGAGCGTATATATAAAAAGTTTTATCAGAACGGTCTTAACAATATAGTTCCAGCATCATACAGTAGAGTGAAGGCACTAAGCCAGTGAAATAAATGGATAAACTATTCACCTACCCAACAGGGGGGGAGGGGGGGGGGGGGGCTGGACGAAAAACCCACCTTGGCGAATTAATATCCCGCCTCATTGTTAAATTCCCAATTTAGGGAAAGGAGCAGGTTATTCTACCCAAAACAATAACAATAAATAGAAACTCAACAATAAAAGTCAATAGAACAGTCTACAGTGTTACTTTTGGGAGGAAACAGCTGATATTGGCGTCGAAATTCCCCTGGAGAGGGGTATTTTAATTGCGTCAAAAGTGTCCCCCTATCAGCCCAACTGACCATATCGAGATCCTCAGTTAGCCCATCTATGGAGGAAGGAGTATGGTCACAAAAAACTTATCTTAGTGTATGTAAGTAACAGGGCTCATTATTATTAAATATACCAGGGGGTAGGGTGGGAGCATGTTACATCGCATGTGTTTCTAAACAAAACAATAAACACATTTAAAATTTGGTCTACCATCCGTTAGGTTTTGTTGGAACAGTTCGAGTTCGACAATATCGATGTTCTAGGCGGATTTAAATTAATTCTTCGAATCACAGAATCTGCTAGAAGTGATGAAATTTCGTACGTAGGAATTACACGTTGTGAGGCCTTCACGCAGCACGAGAGCCTATATAAGAAAGTGTTCTAATCTCCATTAGATCTACGAAAACGCATTTCCAAAAATATCAATGAATGGGGCTTTCAGTTTGCGTTAAATTGGTAGTAAAAAACACAGGTAATTTCAGATTGCCCTTCAAATATTTATTAATTGCAATTAATAAAGCTACTAACTAGTTCACCATATTATATCGTACCTTGTTGATTACGGCTTTTTTGGATGTGTCAATGTGCGGCACGAAAAATACAAGTAACCCAAATTTGATAGTCCAAAATCATTAACAAAACAACCTGATTTTTAGACATAATGGGATTTTTGCCGTTTGAAATATTTTGCTACTTGTATTTTATGCCCCAGCGGACAAACATGATAGTTGATAAAAATGACAAAAATGATAGTTGCGTTACCACGAATAATTTTTAATGAGTTGTATCGTGATCAGCGACCTTGAAAACCAGGATAGCTTCAGAATTAGCAAACCAACGGCAAAATTTAACAATGTATAAATTTGTGCTACTTGTACTTAGCGTTCTGGAGCACCAGAATGTCACCAAAATTGGGTTATTTAAGCAGGAAGCAGTGACAATCAGCTGAAATCAAATAAACGTATATATTAGAAATCCCGGAAAATTCTCGATCAGAACCAGCAACTAACTCAAAAACTATTGTTTTTGTCACTAACCCCTTTTCTAGTGCAACAGCTACTATGCCAAATTCATTAAATAGATGAAAATAATGGAAACTGGGGCATCTTTTAACCTTCAGGTCTTTTGACCTCTAGCGGCAGACGGGATAAATACAGACGGATTACCTTCCTCACAAAAACGCATCATGTGGTTTAGTACATATGCCAAGATTCAGCTTAAACGGATTAATATCATGGATATGGGACAAGGTTGATACTTTATCCATTTCGCCTCCTTGAGGCAGACTGGAGAACTGCAAACCGGTTACCCTCCCCATAAAGAACGATGTTGTGTTATAGTAAATATCCTCAAGTTTCAGCTTGGAAGGATCATAAATGACGAAGTTAATGGGAGAGGGAGGATTTCGCTTCACTTCACATATCACGGATTAACCACCTTTGAAAGACAACAGCTTATGTTCAAGAACATATCTGCCAGGTTTCATCTTGAACGGATTAAAACCAATGAAATGGGAGGACATTTATTGTTTAGACACGTAGCCCCCTAACAGTAGACAGGCGAATTGTAGAAGTCTGTCTGTAAGAAAAGTCAACTTTTTTCATTCCTTTTACTTTTTTCATTTTTCACTCAGTCCTACAAAGTTATGGTCAGGTCAGGTATTCTTGGTCATTGATCAAGAAAACTTGCCACCTCCGTGCAGCATAAAGGAGGTGCCACCTGTAGCTGCATAGACCCTCTTACTAGGGCAAATCTGGTCCTGTAACTAGGACCCCCTTCGTTCTGGGATAAGGACGCCCTTGGTCCTGGATTAAGGACCCATATACTTGGCTGCAGGGGTATATGGCCTGACCAGGCAGATGGTGATCTACCAATGGCTGGTCAGGAGTAGAGTGTCCTCATGTCCACTCTGAGAGCACTTCACTGCGACCTGCACCTGGCAGCAAGGGTACAGGGCATGACCCAGCAGATGAGCTGCAACAGCCAATGGTGGGTCATGTGTGCCAGAGTAGATATGGGTGATGGGCCTCATATCTGACTCCATTGCGACCGGATCATGGATCCGGAAGTCAGGTGAGGACCTTCGAATACGTAAGGGAAAGGCATGGGCAGCCTTGAATATGCTTTCCAGGATTTGGAAGTCACCGAGAATTAATCGGAAACTTAAGGTCCGATTATTTAGAGCAGCAGTAGTTCCAGTACTCTTCTATGGGAGTCCATGCTGGGTTCATTGTGTCAAGTACAATGCACACATCTCCAACCAGACACTATATAACATTGGAGGTGTCTAATTTGGTTCCCCCAAGCTTGACACTAGCACAAAATCGCCTCCGCTTTGCAGGACATTGCTTTCGCCGTGAGGACCAGCCAGTGCATAATCTTGTACTTTGGCATCCTCATGGAGTGAATAAGCATTGTGGACAGCCCATGACTTTCTTGAGACGCATCTTAAAGGACACTGGCCTTGAAGATGCGGATGATCTAGCAAATGTCATGGGTGATAGGGAGTTGTGGCGGTGCAATTTTGTTGACAAGCCGGCACAGCATTCTTAAAAATACAGCTGCAATGCAGCATGCCGATCCTAGTAGTAGTACAAAGTTTTAGTTTAAGAAAAGCAAATGCGCTTTCAAAGAATAGACCGATAGACCGTGCTTAAATTATTATTATTGACTGATATCATGGAAACTCGTCAAACGAGTATTGATATAAAGTACTCTATTCGCAGCAATAATATACACTATACACTGACCACGGTGCATACATTTGGCCACAATTCGAGATGGAGTTAGTTAACGCCCACACAACGACCACGCCCACAATTATTTCATAGGACATCTATCTAGAAAATTTACAGGCCAATAAGTAAATATGATACAATTAGCGCAAGTTAGAGTTTGCGATCACCAATCTTTAAGGATCTCAGTGGGTCTTTATCAGTTAACCTAGGTCGTTTCGCTTTCCGTTTAGACGCCTCTTCCGTATTCCTACGAGGCACAGATTCTTCCGTACGTTTCCTCTTACGATTCTTCTTCCTCCTTTTCTTCGATTCTCGAACCTCTTTCGCCTCGTTCTTCGGTTCATCAACCTGTAAATCTTTGAGACCTTGAGGAACCAGATAGTCCGGAATATGTTGTAGATGCTGCTTCAAACGATTTGGTTTCCTCTGTCGATCCTGCCGCAGAAGTTGTAAGTCCCTGGGATTCTCGTCAAAGAAAGTCTTCAATTTAATAGAGTTGATCATTTCAGCTCGTATCTCCTTCATCCTGCATTGAAAGACCGCGTGTTTGTTAACAGACCTGTAGGCGTCCTCAACTCTGTATCGCAAACCTTCAATCTCTTCCATCTTAAACGTAAATGATTTAACTACCGTCTCGTTCTGCTCCAACTCGCTACTCAAAGCCTCCTCTATGGATCGGAGTAGAGGCAGTTGCTCGGGTAGAGTCAGTGAGACCGCGGTGCCACACCGCTCGCCGCGGGCAGTCCTACCGATCCGGTGAATGTATCCGGTGAGATCCTTCGGGAGATCCAGATTGACCACGTTGTCCACCTGCTGGAAGTCGATCCCCCTGGACACGCAGTACTCTGAGCCTTTAGCCTTGGTGTCCGTGGCCACAATGTGATTGTACTTCAACCCATTAAACTCGGACACCACATGGCATCGCGTCTCCAATGGAAGTTCCCCGTTTAACACGCAGCACTTAACGTTGAATAAGTCGAGAAACAACTTGACTTTATAGCAGCGGTCCACCGAACTAACGAATATAATGGAGCGACCACGGAGTAGTTTGAGTTTATAAATAGCGCAAATAATAAGGAATTTATCGAGGTCGTCTTTGCAAACGATATGAAACTGATCGAGTTGATTCGACTCAGGTAAACGACTCTCTTTGAGTTTCAACACCACTGGGTTGTGAAGGATAACTTTACGGATGGACTTAACATTGGAATTAAACGTTGCAGACATCATAAAAGCTTGATAAACGCTCGGGAGTTTATCTATAATAAACTTAACGTCGCTCTCGAAACCGAGGGAGAATAAAAGATCAGCTTCATCCAAACAAACTGTATTGAGTTGATCTAAAAGCATATTGGCGGCCTTAATGTGGCTGGCAATCCTTTTAGGAGTTCCAATAACAATATCGGGAAGATCTTTAAGGAGTTGTTTTTGTTCGTCGATGTCGCAATCCGAGGATATGTCTAGAACACGGACATCCCGCTGACAGCATCGAGTTAAACCGACTATATTCGAGTGGATTTGGGTGGAAAGCTCCTTGCTGGGAGCTAGTATCAGCGTGGATATACACCGTTGGTTTTTGAGTTTCTTTCTTAGAAGTAGTTTCTGTAGCATCGGTATCGTCATCGCTCCCGTCTTACCGGTACCGGTCCGAGCTCTCGCCAGTATATCCTTACCTTCCAGCGCCAGCGGAATTGCTTTCTCTTGTACCAACGTCGGTTTGTTCCAACCCAACCACGATATCGCCTTCAACAAGCGATCGTCCAATCCCATCGTCGCAAATCCAACTTCTTTCGCAGCTGCCGACTCCATTCTATAGCCTACTGCTATAAAACCGGTAGGCTAGCTACCAGGCTACTGCAGTTGTACTGGAAAGCAGACCTGGGTGTGCGGTAATAATACTATCGGTATACCAGTATACAGGTATAATAGGCCTAGTAGAGTAGGACTTGCTGACTTGTAGACGAGAAGTTAGTGCCTAGGCCTATACAGCTATAATATCTGTAGGCCCTATATCTGTATATTGCCGGTATACTGCAGTACTGGTCTACAGCAATAGTGTAATGGTGAATGGGCGGCTTATCTGCTTTAGCCTCAACCCCCTCCCTCGAGTCGAATACTCTGTACTCACTACCTGACTACTGGAACTGGACTCCAGTACCGTACTAGTACTAGTCCTCTAGTCTACTACAACTGACATGCTGACTACAGGACTGGTCTGGCAGTCTGGTATACTGATAATTACAGTGACTCACACTGTCAACACAAATAATTAACCCATGGCAGAAATTACAATTAACTCCTGTTCTCTAAAAAATTGGATATTGTTTGCAGTATATTGTCTTGGAATCAAATTCCCAATGATTGTCTTCAACGAGAAGTGACTTGGGTAGATACAGCAGCGTTTCCGAATACAGTAAAACTAAAAGTTTTTTTAAATTTGCCATTCGACTCAAACCTATAATGTTCGATCTATCCCATAATAGCCATGGCCAAGGAGCCAGAGGTAGGGGTGGTGTATGTGTAAATGGCCGCAGAAAAACGTGTATGAAAAAACATGTTTTAGTACGGAGAACGGAGCCTCTGAAGGGGCATTTGGAAAAAAAATATTTTGTTTCGTAAGTTGTGCGCACAACTTACAGTTGTATCTTGCGCATAACTTATCTAAGTTTGGCGCACAACTTAGTATCGTGTGCGCACGTCGGCACGTCTTAGTATCTTGTGCGCACAACTTAGTATCTTGTGCGCACAACTTAGTATCTTGTGCGCACAACTTAGTATCTCGTGATGTGTTCCTCAGAGAAAGATCTACAAATTATTACAGATCGGATTAATGTGGGTGCAAATAATATTTCTTTGGACATTGAAGATTCCAAAACATGTTGGATCGTTCGGGAGCCTACAGGCAAACCAATGGGTGTTGACATTCACAGCAGCATAAGAATCAACGGCTGCAATATTATGCGGGGTCGACACATGACCTTTCTTGGGGTAAAAATCTTTGGGTCAGAAAATGATATTGTTTGCGATATTCGTCAAGAACTGTTACTCCTCTCAAGTTTATTCTATAGGAAGGGTTGGACAACAAGGTGGTATAGCATAGATACCATAGCTACATTGTGGAGGTCTGTGGCTGAGCCTCGGCTACTGTTCTTTACCCGCCTTGTAATGGGCTCGATTTCTAGTTCTGAACGGGAGTCCATTGATGCCTTGCATCGGCGTGTCCTCAGAAACTTATTGCATGTCGGCAGCTATGTTAGTAACTCTGCAATCTATGACCTTATGGGGGTGCGACCATTGTCACTTGAATCCGTTCGGGCCTCTGTGGGATTACTCTTTAGAATATATATATATATTTGATTTAATTCGCACGAGGCGACAATACAGGGTAAATGTAAATAAAAATGCACGCAAATGCACAATAAAACAGCTGGCTAAAAATATAAAGTATGTGATTAAAATATCATAGAGGTGGCTGAAGAATGCAAGGTGTTAGTTGTCAGTCGCCACTCATGGACACAATTACTTTGCATGCAAAAACTTTGTACTGAATAGTTCAAATGATTTAGAGCATTACCGGACAATGAGCAATACGCAATACAATAAATAACAATACATAATTAACGATTGAAATCTGATCCAAGTTTTAAATATTACAACGGTACATCCCTGTGGTTGTAGTCAATATTATAAATTGATATTATTACATCGAGCAGAGGAAATTGTCACAATTGTAAAATAAATATATAATCAATGAAGGCAACATTATGTTATAATCAATATAGTGTATGGAAAAGAGTATGCTGTCACTCAGAGTACATAAAAAAATAAAACATTGCCGTTTGTACTATGAAATGTTGAAAAAACTTAGGATACGTTCATGCTTATCAGTGAAAGTACCGGATGAGTAATAGCAGCTGCGAATAAAATTGAGTTGAAATGTCTCTAGATATGTGAGTTGGTCAGGTTGTAATCTCTCTTTCAATGAACGCATACTGTAGCTGTAACTCAGTAATGATGACAGACGTGGCAGTGGGAAAGTACATCTACACGCATCATAGGTCGAGCCGAGACCAACATAACGGCGGTTACCGGCCATTGTATCATTTAAGCAAACCCCCAGCAGAGCTTGTAAAATTATATTAGGGCAATAACGAGACCTCAGTATAGTCCCAACACATAGTTGATATGCTATTGTGGATATGGGATGGCAGCCTAAAATTTTGTATACAATGTTGTTGTCAACGTAGGAACCAATATGCAGGAGACCACGCAATGCCTTGCGGTAGTGAACATCAACCTTCTCAATGGCAACCTTACTGAGTGCCCCTATGTTGAATTTCAGACTGTACGAAATAGATGGGACGGCAATAGTTCGCCACAGATAGGAAATAGTATCAATGTCGATGTTGCGGACTGTCCAACCTTTCCGATGGAACATATCTGAGAGTATCGAGATTGTCTGGATACAGTCTTTATGGAGGTTTGAGTTGGGTGCGGATAATAAATTGAATCCAAGGAAAACAAACGTAGGACTTTCGCTTATTAGAGTACCGCCTGCGTTAATGAAGCAAGGTATCGGTGCAGTGGTAGTCCCAATTCCACGATGACAGATCCATTTTGTCTTGCTATGTTCGACCTGAAGTTTCAGATCATTTAGTACATCAATAAGGCGAGCAACAAGTGTCTCAAGTTTGGCAGCTGTGTCGGCGCAAAGAAGAAAATCGTCGGCATAAGCCACGATACCAAGCCACATCAAAGTTATATTGAACCCAGCGCCATCATCATTCATATTGTGTAGCGCATCTTTAGTATACAACAAAAATAATAAGGGTGATAGTAAGGATCCTTGTTTGACTCCTTTGATTAGGTGTATCCCGTCGCTATCAATGTAGTCGCCAAATTTCAGAAATGCCATTGTGCATGTATAGTAAGTGTATAGAGCGAAACATATATGCGGATTAATGTGTTGTAACAACTTGCGGAACAATAATATATGGTCAACATTATCAAAGGCCCCTTTGATGTCGATCTGGCATAGGAAAACCGATTTACCACTCGATCGCTGTGCTTCAAGGAATTCAAGGATACACCCAATTATTATGTCCGAACCAATCTTGCGTTGGTATGCGAATTGAGAGCCAGGTATGAATTCAGGTATTGATAAAAATTCGGCCAGTACCACAGATTCAAAAATCTTTCCTAAGCAACTGACTGTTGAAATAGGGCGATATGACTTGGCCAGAAGAGGATCCCGACCTTTTCCTTTGTGAAGACTGGTGATAATAGTGTGCCCGAAGAGTTCTGGCACTCCTAACCTGAAACAGCCATTGAATATATCGGCGAGAGCCTGATAAGTGTAGTCAGAGTTTAAACAAAGAAAGTGTTCTGCCACTAATGAAAATGCATCTTGAGATTTACCTCGTGAGAGAGATGCCATAGCTCTTTTCACAGTGAGAGCAGATATTACAGGAGCAGTTGTGGTTGAGCAACGATCATGCAACTCCTGAACAAACTCGGTTCTAGACTGATCATACAAATCGTTCTTGAAGTGGGTGTCGTGGAGGTCTTTACGGATCGCTTCTTGAGCAAGCTCAGGCGGGGTATGGACAGACTTGGCTTTGAAAAAATTCCAAAAATTACGTGGATTGCTCTTCATGTTCCCCACCCTCCTCTTAATATTATCGGTGACAATTGACTTTGAAAGCCAGTTCTTTAAGCGTTTGAGTGATCGTCGAGATTCTGTAAATGCTGCTCCAAACTTACAGTCTTCTTTCTTGCCATTCATGGTCCATAACCAGTGTAACTTACTGCACGTTTTTGATCTGTCGTGCAAAACAGCTGATCGAATCCGTAAGTTTCTACTTAATTTACTGCGTTTAGGGCACTTGGGTAAGTGGATATTGGCAGCAGTTATAATTATTTCTTGAAATCGAACAACGAATTCATATAACTCCAAGCCTGTCCAGTGTATTGCTGGTCCCAAAGTAGATTCATATAATGTATTCAGCTGATTCTGAATGTCCTTCTCATATTTAAGGATATGATATTCTTGTACCCTGTTCCAAGCTACTTTAGGTGAAACCCTTGTCTTCTTAATATTATATGCATCGACTTTGGGTGATGATGAGGTTGTGGTTGGAAAACTAAAGACAGCAGTTATTGGTACATGATCTGAAAATAGATACATGTCCTGATCATGTATCACTCCAACAAGTAAATTATCGTAAGTATGCTTACTAATTAGAAGGTGGTCTATGTATGAAGTTCCATTACCCCTGTAAGTAATACAAGGTCCTGAAAACTTTGGAAGAGTGTCCGCGACGACAAGGTTATTGTTCAGAGCAAAAGTATTTAGCCTTTTTCCACGCTTTGTTGCATTGTCCCTGCAGTGTCGGGGTCCTTGCAAACGGCCAACATCTGAATTTGTGTCACCTAGAATAAACGGGATTGCGAAAGAGTGTAGGTTGATTATGTTTGTAAGGCGTGAAAGGAAGTCCTCATATAAATTGTCATCTTTGGAGGCATCTGGAGCATAACAACTGATGAATATGATATTTGGGCCAAAAACATCAGAACATTTAGGGGAAGCCTCGAAACCAATAATGTCATCGGAGCTGTAAATGGCACTAACATGATGAAATAGATCCCTCCTGAACCATAAACATACACCGCCTGAACCACGTACCCGATTGGGATTCTGCATTAGTGATCCGATGCTGAAGAGGCAGATAAATTCATTATTTAAATTAGGCAAAAGTAGTTTGGCCTCCAAATCGTCTAGCCAGTGTTCCTGCACTGCGAGTATATCAAGGTCAGTTAGAAGCTGAGCTACCTCATCCATACTGGACTTGATACCATGACAGTTGTAGGAACCTATACGTATATTAAGCATTTCAGAAGCCTCTTGACATGTGCTGCTGCTGGGCTGCCTGGATGATGGGTTAAACACAGTTCATAAAGTTCCGATCAAGGTTACAATCGCGTATGCGTGCACCATCATCACTAAAGTGAGCTGAATTGTAATCTACAAAGTTACTTGAGGTATATGAATTATATGGGTGATTTGGTGAATTGTGAGTGTATTGATCAAATCTGCCATATTCTGCTGAATCACTTGTATTCACAGCATGCGGATCAAAGTCATGAGTGTTGCAATATTCGCCATTGTTATGAGCTGAAGCATTAGTGTTTGCATTGTTGTTGGAAGTGTTCCGATGATCAAAATTGGGGGAGCATCCGCCATAACCACGTAATTGATTAGAATTATTGTTGTATGCATAATTTCTTGAGGTGTAGTGATCACTATCCGATTGTGCTGAGACCTCACCATTAGCATAGCAATTGGAAGTACGTCGATTAAAGCAATGAGATCCTCGGCCATCTCCACCAAGTTGAGCTGAGTAATCATTAATACCATGACATATTTGAGTGTTCCGATCTTTGACATATGGATGTCGTTGATAATCGTCCAGATGTGCTGGGTCAACAATCTTTCCACAGTTCTTGGAAGCATGATGATTGAAGTTTTGATAGTTATGATAGTGGTGGCACTCTCTACCAGATTGAGTGTTAAATCCTATTTCATAAGTGTTAGGCATATGATGTGTATTGCGTAAAGAAGAAAATCGCCAAAGTCGGCAGCGCACACCGGGTGGCCAGAAATTTATTTCAAGAACTTTGTCCTCATTGCAAGCATCAACAGTGACTCGCATATTGATAGTTCCAAGAACTTTGTTGTAAGTAATAATTTTTATGCGATGGGATATTATGTTCCTGGCTTTTAAGTAATGTGTGACCTCATCTATGTTATATTTGCGTTTTACGCCAGTTATATACAGATGAGAGTAAGGATACTGGAGTGTGTCCTCTGACTCGTAATTGGTAAGATGTTGTGTTCCATGAGTAGATGTATTAATTTTAGATGAGGCACCAAATGCACGCGGATATGATTTAGTGCTAAGCCGGGATGTCTCAGAAGTAAATTGCATTGGCTTTGATATACTCAAAATTTCACTAGAGAATTTGGTGTCCTTCGGTGCAGTAGGCTTGTTAATCAGACCACTTGATGGAATTGATGTGGTTTTGCAATTGGGTGGGACAGGATCGGGGCTAAACGTGGTAGAGCAAGTAGAATCAGATGATGATTCAGTAACGATTTGTGGATCCTTGTGATCCTTCTCTTGATTCATAGATGTTGCCTTAGTATTGCTACAATGCCTTTTTAGTTTCCTAGTTTTTTTTTTTTTTTTCGTTGGAACTTTCTGGAATTTTTGTAAATTCTGTTGCTGAGAATTAGGCAGTAGATCACATGATCTATTGACAGATTCGGGATTTTGTGAATTAAGGGCGCAATCGTCATTTGAAGAACTTGCTGCGTCAATTATTAAATAATTGTCAAGGTTAACGTCTCCCCTTCTGAGAGAAATGGGGGAGAAAGGTACAAAGTCAGTTGTGGATGGTTCTCTGTTCTGTTTTACTTTGATAATTTCCTCTAACTCTGCCTCCAGGACAATCCTAGAATGTCTTTCTTGACTAAGTTCATCCCTCAGGTTACGAATTTCTAGCTTCATGGTCTCATTGTTATTATCGACAATGGTAATCCTAGTTTGAAGTAGTTCAGTGCAGGATATCAATTCATGTTTCAGTAGATCATACCCATTGCTAGAACTGCTGGAACTATTGGAGTGAGAGTTACAACTAAGCCTCAATCTTTTTCTGCATGACGCTGTGAAAGTACCCTCTTTGAGACAAGTCATTAACTCGAAAATATCAGTAGAAAGTTCCCTCTTTAATGTACGGGGGAGTAACTCCAAGGATGCAGCTTGAGTGGGTTTCATTAATGGTTTGACATCACAGAACAGTCTATCACGGAGGGCAGATATGACTGGAGTTTCTACTGAACCCAAGGTCTTGATGGTAGTACTCTTATGAACATTAAGCAATGAAGAAAGATCATACTCTGAGTATGTTGGAAAAGAATCAGCATCCATGTTACGTGGATTTATGTACACATCATCAGTATTCAACTTGAGAGATTCTAATGTTTCACGTATCCATTGCCTTGCTAAGAGGCTGTCTTTATAAAAGTCTGGTAATGCCTTCTTACCCAAAGCAATCGCAACAGCATACAAACATGTAAACACACCACAGTCATAAGTATTTTTTTGAACAGGAAATCCATATTTGGAAGCTGATACTCCCCACCTCTTGACATGGCTCTCAAGATCCGGCTTACAAGGGTTTGGGCTGAGTCTATCCACTTCATTTAAAATATAACTGATGCGCCTTGACACGGCTGAAGGCCTTGTTGAACCCATAGAACATAACCTGGTGATTGTTTTGGTTGTTGTATCACCGACATGGAGAACAAAATGTGAGTTTGAGCACTCTGGAAAGAAAATAAATTGCACTGGGTGCTTAACAATCAGGTATTTAAATGCATACTGAGCTGCTGTGTATGTATCAAACTTTTTATGCTGTAATTTTTGGGTTAGGACACTTGATATCCACACTGAATTCTGACAGTGGCGTTCCAGTATTCCTAAAAAACCATCAACAACATTGTCACTGAGCCACTGAGAAGTATTTAGAGTGGTACAGTCATTAGCTGTTGGCAAAACAATGTCAGTATAACGTGATGAATCACTGATATTAAGGTGGTCAGTCATGAATTTTCTAGTCATGATGTCAATTTGATCAGTGGACTTTCCATTTGATTGGGAGGAGACTGGATAGACCTCAATATCAGTAATATTGTCAAGTATATTGGGAATAGAATTAGTTCCAGTCTTAAGTAAAGGGGTTGGAGATGTATAATTATCAGTATTCTGGGCTATCTCTATAACCTCAGCCTTACTACTATTGATGTAAGCACCAAGATCATGTAAATCAACCTCGCTACTGCAACTACTATTGTAAGCACCTAGAAATTGTAGATCGACCCTATTACAACCAACATAAGAACCAAAAACATGTGAATCAGATGAATTAAGCACAGTAGATGGATATTGAGTAATGCTAGGGCGCCTCAATGTCCAGCTTCCATCATCTTCCAGGTCTTCTACCTCTGGTACAAATGAGGAGGCATATGCGTTTAATGAGGAGGCAGAAGGTTGTGTCCCAGATCCACTATTCACATTGAGGTAGTCGTAACAGGTTACTGGAACCTCAGCGGGGAAATTCCGGGTTGCGGGAACAGAAGCTGAGTTGTAATGGGATACAGGAAACACGGCTGAGTTGTGACGGGTTATGATGACCTCAGCGGAGTCGTTACGGGTTATAGGAACCTCAGTGGGATTGTTATGGATTACTTGAACTTGAACTTCGGCGGAGTAATTCTGGGTTACCGGAAACTCGGGGGAGACATTGTAGGTTTCTACAACCTTGGCAGAGTCAATGTGGGTTGCGGGAACCTCAGCGGAGTAATTCCGGGTCACAGGAACCTCGGGGGAGTCGTTCCGGGTTGCTATACCCTCTGTTGGGTTGTCATGGGTTACAGGAACCTTTGCGGAGCCATTCCGGGTTATTGGAACCTTGGGAAAGTCATTCAGGGGTACTGAAGCCACGGTTAGTTTGTCATAGGTTACGGGAACCTTGGCAGAGTAGTTCTGGGTTACTGGAACCTTGTCGGAGTCGTTCCGGGTTATTGGAATCTCGGTGGAGTCATTCCGGGTTACTGGAACCTTGGTTAGTTTGTCATGGGTTACAAGAACCTCGGTGGAGTAGTACTGGGTTACTGGAACCTCGGCGGAATCGTTCCGGGTTATTGGAATCTTGGTGGAGTTGTGCTGGTTTGCTGGAAACTTGGCAGAGTCTTTCCGGGTTACTAGAACATCAGTTGGTTTGTCGCGGATTATGGGAACCTCAGTGGAGTCGTTCTGGGTTACTGGAACCACAGTGGAGTTGTTCTGGGTAACTGGAACCTCGGTGGAGTTGTTCCGGGTTACTGAAAACTTGGTGGAGTCATTACGGGTTACAGGAACTTTAGCATTCACATTCCGGGTTGCTGGAACCTCATTGGGGTTGTCATGGGTTACTGGAACCTTGGCGGAGTTGTTACAGGTTATGGGAACCTCGGCAGTGTTGCTCCGGGTTGCTGGAGCTTCAGTGGGGTGGCCGTGGGTAACTGGAATCTTGGTAGAGTCACTCCGGGTTACGGGAACCTTGGCAGTGTTGTTCAGGGTTGCTGGAACCTCAGTGGGGTTGTTACGGGTTCCTGGAACCACGGTGGAGTTGTTACGGGTTACTGGAACCTCGGTAAAGTCGATCCGGTTTGAGGGAACCTCAGCGAAGTCGTTCTGGGTTATAGGAATCTCGGTGGGATTGTCACGGGTTAATGGAACCTCGGTGGGATTGTCACGGGTTGATGGAACCTCGGTGGGATTGTCACGGGTTAATGGAACATCGGTGGAATTGTCACGGGTTAATGGAACCTCGGTGGGATTGTCACGGGTTGATGGAACCTCGGTGGGATTGTCACGGGTTAATGGAACCTTGGTGGGATTATCACGGGTTAATGGAACCTCGGTGGGATTGTCACGGGTTACTGGAACCTCGGTGGGATTGTCACGGGTTAATGGAACCTCGGTGGGATTATCACGGGTTAATGGAACCTCGGTGGGATTGTCACGGGTTGATGGAACCTCAGTGGGATTGTCACGGGTTAATGGAACATCGGTGGAATTGTCATGGGTTAATGGAACCCCGTAGGTATTGTCACGGGTTAATGGAACCTCGGTGGGATTGTCACGGGTTAATGGAACCTTGGTGGGATTATCACGGGTTAATGGAACCTCGGTGGGATTGTCACGGGTTACTCGAACCTCGGTGGGATTGTCACGGGTTAATGGAACCTCGGTGGGATTGTCACGGGTTAATGGAACCTCTGTGAAGTCGTTCTGGGTTACAGGAACCTTGGCGAAGTCATTCAGGTTGTTAAGGGTTACTTGAACCTTGGGAGAGTCATTCTGGGTTATGGGAACCACAGAGGAGTCATTCCGGGTTGCAGGAACCTCGGTGAAATCGTTCCAGGTTGCGAGAACCTCGGTGGGGTTGTCACAGGTTACTGGAACCTTGGGAGATGCGTTCTGGGTTATTGGAAACTCAGAGTAGTCGTTCCGGATTGCAGGAACCTTGGCAAAGTCATTCAAGTTGTTACGGGTTACTGGAACCTTGGGAGAGTCATTCTGGGTTATGGGAACCTCAGAGTAGTCGTTCCGGGTTGCAGGAACCGTGGCGAAATCGTTCCAGGTTGCGAGAACCTCGGTGGGGTTGTCACAGGTTACTGGAACCTTGGGAGAGTCGTTCTGGGTTATTGGAAACTCAGAGTAGTCGTTCCGGATTGCAGGAACCTTGGCAAAGTCATTCAAGTTGTTACGGGTTACTGGAACCTTGGGAGAGTCATTCTGGGTTATGGGAACCTCAGAGGAGTTGTTCCGGGTTGCAGGAACCTCGGCGAAATCGTTCCGGGTTGCGGGAACCTCGGTGGGGTTGTCACGGGTTACAGGAAACTTTGGATCCAGAACTGTTGGCGTTAGAATTTTAACGTCAACTAGATTAACTACCGGTACCGGAACCTCCGAGGGAGCAGCTGCTATTCCGCGATCTATGAGACACATAACGCGTCTTAGAACTTCTGCACGGGATCCAGCCGTGGGTTTGCCGTAGTTCTCTAAGTACCGTTTGAGCCTGACCGTGCTCATCTTCCGAACGTTATCCATTGGGTGGGATTGTACACCATGCAACGAAAATCCCCCTATTATATTTCAATGAATGGTTGCCGAAGTGTGCGCCCACAATAATTTAATCTACAGTCAGGCCAATCAGTCATCCAGTTACAGTGTTTACAAGTACAGCAGTACAGTTCAAACTATTTGTACAGTTTAGAATCAAGAATAAAGAACTGTCCTAACACAAGACTTCAATCGGCCTTGAGAGTAGCTTTGTGTTTAAATGACAATGGTGTAAAGTATAGTGGCATTGGTAGTACACTCCGGGTCTGCGGTACCATGTTACCCACAACTAAATCTTTATTGAACTTTAGCTATCATTTTAAATCTCTCATGTCTCGGCTGGAAATGGGGACACCACTCATAAAGGATATCTTAAATATTGAATTTATCAGAATGACTTATGACCTTGTTGGTATCAGTTTCTCTGGAAAACATGACAGGATTTTACGATATTTTAATCGAGTCTAATTTTATTTCAATTTAATTTTTAATAGCCCTACTGGAATATTGTCATGGATTATTATTATTATTATTTTTTTTTTAATAAGACACCCTATTTCTACCTGTTAAATTGCACTATTGCTTCACTACAAATGGTTACACAACTTTCAAATATGTAATATATTAACAACTGTTTATTGCGCTTATTCCATTTTTATGGGTTGTGGTTGGTACTGTAACATTTAATTCAAGTGTGTATTTTGAATCGTAACACTATAATGACTGTCAGTTTTTATTGTGCTGTGCACTTTTTACTACATTTATATCAATTTTATTTGATTAAAGACAATGAAAAGGAAGTATCGTGTGCGCACAACTTAGTATCTTGTGCGCACAACTTAGTATCTTGTGCGCACAACTTAGTATCTTGTGCGCACAACTTAGTATCTTGTGCGCACAACTTAGTATCTTGTGCGCACAACTTAGTATCTTGTGCGCACAACTTAGTATCTTGTGCGCACAACTTAGTATCTTGTGCGCACAACTTAGTATCTTGTGCGCACAACTTAGTATCTTGTGCGCACAACTTAGTATCTTGTGCGCACAACTTAGTATCGTGTGCGCACAACTTAGTATCTTGTGCGCACAACTTAGTATCTTGTGCGCACAACTTAGTATCTTGTGCGCACAACTTAGTATCTTGTGCGCACAACTTAGTATCTTGTGCGCACAACTTAGTATCGTGTGCGCACAACTTAGTATCTTGTGCGCACAACTTAGTATCTTGTGCGCACAACTTAGTATCTTGTGCGCACAACTTAGTATCTTGTGCGCACAACTTAGTATCTTGTGCGCACAACTTAGTATCTTGTGCGCACAACTTAGTATCTTGTGCGCACAACTTAGTATCTTGTGCGCACAACTTAGTATCTTGTGCGCACAACTTAGTATCGTGTGCGCACAACTTAGTATCTTGTGCGCACAACTTAGTATCGTGTGCGCACAACTTAGTATCTTGTGCGCACAACTTAGTATCTTGTGCGAACAACTTAGTATCGGTGCGCACAACTTAGTATCTTGTGCGCACAACTTAGTATCTTGTGCGCACAACTTAGTATCGTGTGCGCACAACTTAGTATCTTGTGCGCACAACTTAGTATCTTGTGCGCACAACTTAGTATCTTGTGCACACAACTTCCATCGTGGTATGAATTTTTAAAATACGACATAGAAACCACTTCTCACATCTCTAAGTTTTACGCATATCACATATTTTTTCATATCCCTTTAAGGGCTCCGTAGTCCGTACACTGGTGAAAATATACAGTAATGGTAATCTTATAAGATTAATTTCGCTCTGGGTATGGCGTTGTTACTCTAAAGTAATTACCAGTCGAAAGCCATTATTATTATCATTAGCACGTAATATAGTCAATGATACAAAACTCAGCATAAGAGTTATTCAAATGAAAGCCATAGTAAATGCGGAATTTTTTAAGTACTTTATAGTTGCATAGATGCATAAATATTGTATTACATTAAATCCCACTATTTTTTCTCTCTCCAGAATGAAATGTCACGCTTCAAATTAATTTCTTTGCGCAACAAAATAATTATATTTCCACATTTTAACAAAGCAGCGAGTTGTTATATAGCATATTATAACTCCGGGGTACATCATATTTCATATTACAGCTACTATAGCAGCGGTACATTCGATTCATTGGGAGGTAATAATAAACTTGACAGCTCTAAATCAACGACTAGGCGAAACTGAGTGGAATGGCAGACAGAAACGACTGACTGAAACTAAAAACTATATAAGATAATTAATAGCTATGCTTTACTCTACCTAGTCAGTGAGAAGACCCAGACGCCCTTGTGAAGAATACCAGGATTTCACTTTTTGGTCGTAATTGGATTGAAAATTTATATGAAGAATTTGTATTTTTTACAAATGTTTTATAGCCCTTATTTTTATAATAATATTTTATATTTATTTATTTCCAATCACAATATTAACACTCAATCTAATAAAGGCCCTCTTGAAAAACTCTGTGAAAGTCTTTGACGGTGTCAAATTTTCTAATGTAATTGTTCAACTTCGGGGTATTTTGCAAGGGGATTCTTTGTCACCTACTTGCTTCCTGATGTTTATTGCGGACCTGGCACAAGTTCTTCAACAAATTGCTTCTACCATAAGATTCATATTTTTTGCTGACGACCTGGTTATATACTCGCTAAAGAACAGTGATATCCAAAACGCACTAAACGAACTCTACAAATGGTCCATTAAAAACTCGATGGAATTAAATATGGGGAAAACTAAAATAATTAAATTTAGGAAAGGCGGTCGAACATCCAGGGCAGATATATTCTACTACAACGGCGTCCAAGTACCGTTATGCAACGAATACGAGTACCTAGGGGTCACCCTACAACCATCGTTATCATTCTCACGACACATAAACCAGAAGAAAAGGAAAGCTTTCTCAGCAATAGGATGCCTAAAAGATCTTCACCATGTTTCTATTAACACTGGTCTAACTATCTTCCAAATGAAAATAGACCCTATGGTTAATTATGCCTTCACAGAGATCGCCAAATTCTTTACTCTCGCGAACCTTAAACAAATTGATATCATCAAATCAACTTATGTGAAACGTCTTCTTGGTTTGCCAAAAAATGCATCTTCCACCGTGGCCCTGAAAATGATTCCAACGAACACATACATAGAAGATTTGTCACTGCGTTATCCTTCAATGTTTGAACCTACTGTTCTAGAACAATATCGACTACATCGCCAGACAAAAGAAAGCTTATTTGTTGCAGAAAATTATTCCGAAGGCCCTGCATTTACAACATCACAGTGGCGCTCTCCCGGCCAAAAGAATCGACACCTCATAACTCGAGTAACTGTCCATGGTTTCCATTGGAAAATATGCCGAAATAAAACCCCCTTTCACGAACTTGGGGATGCCTGCACCTGTATCTACTGCGGGGGTCCTGCTTCCAACCGGCTCCATGCTATTAGATGTGCGAGTTGCCCACACCTATCCCTTCTAGGAAGCCTCTAGTTCTGTCTTCGGATTATCCCCTTTTAGTATTATTTTTTACCTATTATATTTTAAATTATTTTAATTTCGTATATTAAAGTACACTGTATAATACTAATAGTTAATTAAATAAAACATAACCTGTTACCCCGCTCGGGGTGTTAATAAAAAAAAACTATATTTATTTATTTATTTATTTATAATTAATAGCTCTTTTTCTCACTAATATTTTTAAAATTGAGTTAATTTATCTAACTTTTTTTCACTAATTTCCAGAAAATTAGTTAAAAAATTATTTTTTAAACTAATTTTTTAATTTATTTAACTAATTTTGTTTTATTTAATGAACTATTTACTACACAATATAATCAAATTGATACATACTTTCATATATAGTCATTGGGGGTAAAAAAAACAATTTTCCGTTTTTTGTCAATAAAATTGTTAGTATTCCATGGATTTAAATAAATTTGGTATTGTCTGAAAGCGAATCAAAAATGTAATTTAATGATCATCAAACAATATCACAGAAGATATATTTAAAGAAATTATGGTCAAAAAGGTGATGTTTTTTATTTACCCCAAAATGGGGTAAAAACACAAGTGTGGGTAAATAAAAAAACAGTTTCAAGTGTGGAATCATCACAGCTCAGTAGTGTAGTAGTCCTACCTAACTGGGGTGGGTTGCTGGACGCGCTATTAGTGGAAAAGCGCTATTAGGATTAAAGGGGCTATTAGCACTAATAGTGCTGTTAGTAAATAGCGACTTTAAGAAGCGTTGCGTGAAACATTATTAATAGCCCTTTTTACTAATAGGATTATTAGTGCTAATATAGGACTTTAATAGCGCTAATAATAAATAATACCATCTCATCACTATAGCTCTATCACTATTTCTAGAATTCAAGTTTGAGTATTAAATATTAATTGTAAAAAATAATAAAGGCCCACAAGTAGTCCATTCAATCTAGGAAAAGAAGGGGAAAACATGTAAACAAAAACTAATTCGCTAAAACTAAACTCCTTAACTTAAAACTAAAACTTTTATAACGCAATGACAGAGATATACTTTTGCGTTTATAAATTGATTTATTTATTATAATTTCATACAAATTATATGTACTGTATGTATTACGGTCCTACAGTATTCGATCTGCGTTCGAGCATAGAAATGTAGAAAATGTGATTAGAAAATAAATTTTTCTGTCACTAAAATTTATAACTATATTTTGGGTCTTATGCTAGATTGACTTGCCTGAATATACGAATGAGACTCTCATTATACTACATACTAACTTAGACATTAAGATGGCGAAAAGAAATAGAAAGCCAGCATGGAATGACAAAGAACGAGCCTGTCTAGTGGAATGCGTTAGACCACCCCCGCGTCAATAAATAATATAATAAAAGTAAAAAGTTGAATTGATAAATAAATATTAATTATGTATTAATTAATCATATCACTTAAAATCGTCGCGAATGATATCTGAAATGTCTATAATAGCTGATTTATCAAACCGAAAACTTTGGATAAGTTCTTTGTCACTGAAAACCTCAAATGGGTTGTCTTTACTTCTTAATACGCGCTCACGATTTAACTGTATTTGCGTTATGTTGTCAAGCATCAACATCAAATGCACTGACATAATAAAAAATAAACTTGCATGTGTAAGATAACGAAATAAAAACATTAAATAATACGAAATAATATATTTCTAGAATCTAATTAGGGTAATATATCGCCAAGGAGTCAACCCTCTACGTTTTTTGGACTTCGTAGCTTTAAGTCACTTTTAATGATCATTATAGCTTATAATATTGGTTCTAGTATAGTATGATTATTCTAGAATATATTTGACATTAAACATTGATATATTCATTGTTCTAGAACAAATGTGGCCACAAAAAATGACACGATATTAATGATGTTATGGTACAAAAATATATAATGCATTATTGTTATAGCCTTTAATAGCAACAAGAAGGTGCTTCGAAGTAACTTTTAACCCCTATTAGTGGCTCCATAGAAAATAGTTGTCTTAGTAAAAGCGCTTTTAGCAGACTAAAAGTGCTTTTAGGTTAAAAGGGTGTCAAGCAACCTTATTAAGCTAATAGCGTTATTTAAAGTTTTTTAAAAGCGCTTTTAACTAATAGGGGTTAAGTAGGGCGTCCAGCAACCCACCCCTGACAAATCTGATGCCTCTGTTATAAATCACGCAACAACCGAAGGATCAGGCCGCATATCTGACAAGGATTTCGGTGATTGATGCGGATAGAAACTACTCTGTGGTGAAACGGTTGAATGAAAATTCGATCTACTACTATAATAGGCTGCATTGAAGCTGCACATTGAGATGTATGCTGACATGACAAAAATATTTTTGCCAATGCAGCGTGCATTAAGAATGCTGTGTCGGCTTATCGACAAATTTGCGCCGCCACAACTCCTTATCACCCATAATTTTCGCGAGATTATCCGCATCTTCAAGGCCAGTGTCCTTTAAGAGGCGTCTCAAGAAAGTCACGGGCTGTCCACCATGCTTTTTTTCTCCATTGGGCTGCCAAAGCACATGATTGTGCACAGTTGGTCCTCACGGCGAAAACTATGTTGTCCTAAAAAGCGGATGCGGCTTTATTTAAGTGTCAAGCTTGGGGGAACAAAAGAGACATATCCATTGTTATATAGTGTCTGGTTGGAGATGTGTCCATTGATTGTTCTTGACACAGTACCGACGTAGCATTCAATCAGACTCGAATCATGCAGTCTTGGAATCAGGCTTGGGTAGTTGTTTAGATCGTGTACCCCCCCCCCCCCCCCCCCCCCCCCGCAGCTGCTATTTATTTAAAGATACATGAGGAAAGGAGATACAATCTAACAACATATGCGAAAATGTTCTGACCAGCATAATAGTGTGGTCCTACGTGGTTACCTCCAGTACAATAGTATGGTCCTACGTGGTTCCCTCCAGTACAATAGTGTGGTCCTACGGGTCCGGGTCCGGGTCCTACGTGGTTCCCATACCGGGCTGCCAGGATCACCGGATCTGGCGACTGGTTTCTAATCTTAGCCTCGTGCTGCGCGAAGGCCTTGGTGTTCAATCACACGCAACCTTTGAAACCTGTAACCTCGTAAGGTATTCATAGATTATTATACTTTTAGCCACCTCACTATGCTGAGTTCAGTCTTGTATTGTTCAACAGAATGTGAAACGGCTGGAATCACCCTTTTCACCCATTTTAGGTGGGTAAAAAAAATACGTTGTACAGAGAGAACTGGTTGGTATGATACAATGAGACCATTTGTGTTGGAAAGAGCATTGACATTTTAGTATTAAGGGAATTGAGACACTACGGTGAATTCGAAGCACCCAATAGAATTCATGGTTTGGAAATACTGTGGTTGGAACCCTCCACCTGCCAAAATAATAACAACTTGAAATCAGCTGGTTAACGACTTCTTATTGTAGGACTTCTTATTTGATTGGATACTGACTAATCCAATAAAAAACGCTCTTTCAAATGGTAGTAATATCACTTTCTCGCGTTTAAGTGAACTTGAGTTATACAGTGTTTTTTTTATACCGCACAAAGCGGTCTGTTATTTTTTACCCCCAATAACTATAATTGAGTAAGTTCCTGGTACATTATGATTATATAATGTAGACCGAGGCTTGTCGGGTAGCTTACTGTATAGCTAGCTCACACAATCTTCTAAATTAAATTAATTAAATTAATCTTCACAATTAAAATATAGTATTATTATACGTCGTAAACATTGATAATGCAGGTGATATTTTTTTCAAATAAAACAATATATTCAATATAAAAAAGTAACGGAAAACACTATTTTCCACTCATTTTCTGTGGCGAATTTCAGATATTCTGCCCTCGTGTGTTGACTTTTACACTCGTGGGCATTTTAACACTCGCTTCCCTCGTGCTAAAAACCTGCCAACTCGTGTAAAACTCAAACACTCGGACAGAATAATTGAATTTCGCTAAATTGAAAATGAGTGAAAAAATCGGTGTTTTCCGCTTACTTTTTTTTATCGAATAATAGTCCTGTTTAAAATTTTTTACATATTTTTTTTACATAAAATGGAACTTCCACAATACATTAGGAGTCTATAAATAAAACCAAAGTTCCATAATGTATGATTTACATATAAACTTTATAATCTGCATTTGCACTCTTCAATGATACGAGGAGGTCAATACATGGTAATCAGCCTAATTTCGACTAACTAACGTAACTAAGATATTGATAATATAGAATATAACACAGATGCAGGGCGATTAACATAAACTTATAAATATGTACTAGACCATAGGGCAGCGTCTTTGTATGACCTCTAAAATAAAGAATCTCGAAACACATCACCAACTACTTAGCGGATTGGGTAACCAAGTGTTCAGGGGCAGTGAGAAGGCCACACTTCTTTATTGGAATATGTAGGCCTACCCTTTACAAATTAAATTAATATAAAGTCAAAGGACATTGTTTAAGGAAATCAATAATCAATAATAGTTATTAATAGTAGCAATAGAAAGAAATGAGAAAGCAGTCTATCCATTTAAAAATATTCCGTATTGACCTGACGCTGACATGTTGGTGGGGTGGCGCTTCGCGCAGCACGAGGCTTCGTTATAAGGTAGAAATTAAAATTGAGCGATTATATCACCAAATAGGTATTGAAGAAATTTAACCACAAACCGCCAAAAATCAAAGACGAGGGGAAAGTTCATCCCCTTCAACCCCCTTCTTAATCTGCAACACCCCATCCAAAAGGAGCACAGAGTATTGATGACAGGCAGGTATTAACAGAAAATTTGTGATTTAAAAGTAAGATATTTTAGGAGTGGAGGCGTTCCAATTTGTAAGAATTATTAAAACTCAGCTTACGCCGATGTAGCATTGATACTGAAATATTATTAAAATTCATTTACCATGACAACGCCTCAATGAAATAATTTAGCTAGTTCTAAAGTTTTACCTAAATACCCAATCCAATCATTTTGCGAAATAATCACCCTGTCTTATTAGTCTGGCTCCTTTCTCTCTGTATAATTATTTACGTATAATTATTTAATTCTTATACTAGAAAATATTTAAATTTCCATAAATGACTGGCAGAAAATGATGTCTTTCCCCCCGCAATCAACTTAATTAACTAATTAAAAACTGCCCGTAATTTCGGACATTACTATTGGATGGCCCTTCGGGTCAATAGCAAAAAGTCCGAAATTCCACAAAATTTATCAAATTAGAGCCTCATGACTTCGGGTTAGGGGTAAATTGCTGCTTTATATTATGGTTTGTGCCTGACACCCTAATGTAAAAAACAAACAATTATCCCAGTCAGTACCTAAAAAACACCCCAATAACCAAGTCATTAAGTAACCCAAGACAGCCAAGTAAAATAATGCTACATGTTTTCCATATAAAAAGAGGCGCCTGTAGTGTGATAGAGCCAACTTTCAAAAACATTTTTGTAAGTACCTTTGGGTATGTAGATCACGGGTGTAAAACGTTACGCCGACAACCGAAGTAGACAACCGACAGTGGACAACCAACAGTACACAACCGACAGTAGAGAACCGACAGCCGAAAACCGACAGTAGTAGACAACCGATAGCCGACAACCGACAGTGGACAACTGACAGCCGACAACCGTCTGTAGACAACCGACATAAAAAGAGCAATTTGGTGAATAAAAATATTCAAATTGTTTTTACTACTACTATTACTGTAGTTTTTACTACTACTACCGTAGTTTTACTACTACTACGTAGTTTTTACTACTATTACCGTGGAGGTGGAACCATAAAATATATATATTTAAACTATCTATTAGCAAGTCAGCTGGTGGTGGGTTTATTTTATCCGTGTGTATATCGATGTCATGTCCTATTGTTCGTTTGAAAGTTTTTTAACTACTGTAAATAAAATGAGGATTGGTTTCAAAAAAAAAAAAAACTATTACCGTAGTTTTTACTACTATTACAGTAGTTACACTACTATACTACTGTAGTTACTACTACAACCGTGGTAGTCACCTGATTTGTCATATTCTTATTGATCATGTCGGCTTTCTTCATCACCTTAATGGCATAAATTCGGTTGTCATCTGCAACTTTTCGTCCAAGGTATACCTAATATATAAATTGATATAATCTGTTAGTCAAAAACCTTAAAGTTAATAAAAGGAGATCGATTGTTGAACTTCTAAGACTGAAATGTACATGTACGCACACTATAAAGTTGCACATACCCCATAAGTAATTCGCTAGTTGCTTTTTTATGCCTCAAAGGTTTAAGTGGTTTGATACTTTAAAGGTTAAAGCTATGTTCGCAGATTCACACTTGGCGGTGACAGCGCTTTCTTTGTGAGTTAGTGACGGTGCTCTATTGGAATAGCCTATTGTTTATTGGTTTTAGTTCAATGGTGACCAAATACTAAACTCAGAAACTTAAATTAACAAATAAAATATCACAATATAAGGGTGGGAAATTAAGAATCGGTTGATAATGTCTTATGGCCTATAATCTCATCTACATGTTAATTAACTTATTGTGTAGTGTAGGCGCAAGGCCGAATCAACACTGTTTAAATATAACCCTGTAATACGGGGTTGACCTCAATTCTAATGAATAGAAAAAAAAACCACTTAGAAAAACCTAAAAATAGTGAAGTAGATCCAAAGAGGTCCAAGTGAACTATTAACTAAATTTAAAGGGGGGCGTTACTGTGAGTTGTTATTTGAGTCGATTATTCTCTGGAGAGTGGTGAGTTTTGATTGCGCCGAAAGTCCCCACCCAACCTATCGTAATAATTGTTAATTAACGGATAGAACAATAAGAATAGGCCCTTGTTGTAGGCTCTATATAACAATACTACTGTACTAATTATTATATTTATGAATGGGAGAATCTTTTAGGCTCGTTAAGCCAAGGAATGCCTGTTCACCACCATGGGTGATCTTCTACAGTAGACCCTTCCACTCTGTTTCCCAAGTTGCCTTGGTTCCCATTTAACGACCACTGAAGGATGAAAGCCGGGGTTGGGCTAGGCTGCAGCATTTAAAGCACTGTGCCCAAACAGTGCTGCCCCATCTAGGGATTGAACCCGGGTTCCGTAATCGGAAGCACAGTAATGTCACCACCAGACCAAGCTGCTGCATATTATTATATTTATGCTTAGGCAGTTAGGCCTATTGGTTTAATTATCAAATATATAAACCGAAATTCGACACTAACCTTGCCGAAGGCTCCCTTGCTTATCGGATCAAGTATAACAAAATCTTTAATCGTTAATGACGTCGGCATTGTCGATAATAAATAAATTTAAAACCAGACTTTGTCACTGGTTAGTGACTGTCTATACGTGGAGGATACAACGGTCTAGGTCTAAGCGTTTAACGTGCCACTTATATACTATCAGACTATGTACCTAATGAAACTGATGTATCTGGTCATGGTCTAACATATCGTAATTCAGTAATTCATGCAAATTGATACGACTCCGGCAGTCTGGTATGCAAATCATTCCGGGACGGAAAAGGTAGGCTACAATTATATATCACCAAGTGCCAGGGTAGCCGCTCTTTCTGTCTTGTCAGGCAGCGCCACGGCCATCCCACGGCCAAGTGCTGTGTCTAGTACAGTACCGGTACCGGTAGTAGCTGAGTAGAGTTTGAGTTCTCGAGTGTAATCATTTCTAGCACCATCACGGCTACCGCTACCTGCTGCTGGTATCGATACAACTGCACCACTGACAGAGTGCGTTTGTACGTTATGGTGGCGGTATATTGTCAGTATATAGGCCTACTGCTGTACTGTATACTACAGTACTACAACTGGACAGGCCTATCCTATATGCCTACCAGGGGGCCTACAGCTACATTCAGACATTCTGACATTCAGTCCATTCGTTTTGAATAATTTTGGAAATTTAAAATTTCCCGCCCTTTACGAATAAATATTTATTGTTTTTATTGGAGAATTGAAACTAGACACATGCCCCCTTATCAGCTTATTTCAGTAGCCTGGAGCATATTACTGTATTATAATAGATCTATCACTCTTGGTGACAATATGTCTCCTAGGTGGGGTGATTGTGATATTATAGACCATTTTATACGTTATCGTCAACGTAGTTGAGATAACTTTATTGTGACTATGACGCCCCCAGTTTCACTATCAAACCCTCGACCGGGATGTTTTAAACTCGCGATCACTTACTGGATGAGTACAAAATTTTTATTTTTCCTATTATTATTTAGCTACATTCTCGTCTCGTCCCATATTGCATCAACGTTATTGCAGGTACTCCAAATATGTAATTTCGTTGAGAAATAGCAGATATGGGCGTTGTAAAGTCGTATATATTTACGCTGTGTTATTACTGGAGCTATATTTACTAAATTCAGCTGCATCGGTATTATTGTATTATTCGCCATTATGTTGCTTTGTGAGGAGACATTTTAATTATTATAACTAATATTATAATTAATATTAATATTATTATTAATATTATAATTAATATAACAATATTTGGCGTTCGAAAATTTCGTGATTTTGCATCTTCCAATAAGTAATTATAAATCGTAATTAACAATATTATTTTATTATTTAAGATTATAAAATTATAGTTAATTACACCATGTCCCGGAATATATGGCTTTATTCAGGTACCTGCACCCACCCCCCACCCCCCAACAAAAAAAACCGACATAATTAATCTGTTAATGACTGGATTAGGCCTACTTGAATGTGTATGACAAATTTTTTTCACGCATGTAGTGGACTGGGCTGGGCTAGCTCCCAACAAAGTTTACTTAAGCAAAATAAAATTTTCAAAAATGTACTATACCTTTATAATATCATTCCAGCAGAGAGCACCAATGAACAAGTCACACCACCAACACCAAAATAAAAGTACACTAGGCCTAATAAATATTAATATCAATCAATAGTCCAATACACAATATAAAATATATTAATTTGGCCTATAGTATTAATAGTAACATTACTAATATTAATATATTCCTATTCCTATTCAAAATACTAAATACAAATATATTAATTATAAATACTTGTTAATTTAATTTATTAATACGATATATCAATATATTAACCATTATAGCAAGTAATGACAATTATTTATTACAGTTCTTAATTCTTAATTATTATTGACAATTTATTATTATTAGTTGTACTGTAGTTTGAATGAGTTTGAGATTATCCTTCCTACTCCAGGGAAGGTGGTGTGTAAATACATCTGAGCTTATCAATGTAGCCTTTATCGTATAAAACACCAGCCCATGTGCTCCTGTTCCACATTAAACGGTCTGTCATTCTGTTCTCACACTTATACCAAGCCTGAAATAAATAAGTAAGGATTGCAGTAGAAAGTAAAGTTATCGCTAAAGGTTAAACACGACACCGGGAGGCAACCCGAAGAGAATAAGGGCAACCCGAAGAGAATAAGGACACCACACTAACTCCCAAGGCCATTCTACCATTACCATTACTTATTATTCTACCATTACCATTACTTATTATTCTACCACTACCATTACTTATTATTCTACCATTACCATTACTTATTATTCTACCACTACCATTACTTATTATTCTAACAGTACCATTACTTATTATTCTACCACTACCATTAATTTATTCTACCATTACCATTACTTATTATTCTACCATTACCATTACTTATTATTCTACCACTACCATTACTTATTATTTTACCATTACCATTACTTATTATTCTACCATTACCATTACTTATTATTTTACCATTACCATTACTTATTATTCTACCACTACCATTACTTATTATTCTACCACTACCATTAATTTATTCTACCATTACCATTACTTATTATTCTACCATTACCATTACTTATTATTTTACCATTACCATTACTTATTATTCTACCATTACCATTACTTATTATTCTACCATTACCATTACTTATTATTCTACCATTACCATTACTTATTATTCTACCATTACCATTACTTATTATTCTACCATTACGATTACTTATTATTCTACCATTACCATTACTTATTATTCTACCACTACCATTACTTATTATTTTACCATTACCATTACTTTTTATTCTACCACTACCATTACTTATTATTTTACCATTGCCATTACTTATTATTCTACCACTACCATTACTTATTATTCTACCATTACCATTACTTATTATTCTACCATTACCATTACTTATTATTCTACCACTACCATTACTTATTATTCTACCATTACGATTACTTATTATTCTACCATTACCATTACTTATTATTCTACCACTACCATTACTTATTATTCTACCATTACCATTACTTATTATTCTACCATTACCATTACTTATTATTCTACCACTACCATTACTTATTATTCTACCACTACCATTACTTATTATTCTACCACTACCATTACTTATTATTCTACCATTACCATTACTTATTATTCTACCACTACCATTACTTATTATTCTACCATTACCATTACTTATTATTCTACCATTACCATCACTTATCATTCTACCACTACCTTTACTTATTATTCTACCATTACGATTACTTATTATTCTACCATTACCATTACTTATTATTCTACCACTACCATTACTTATTATTCTACCATTACCATTACTTATTATTCTACCATTACCATTACTTATTATTCTACCATTACCATTACTTATTATTCTACCATTACCATTACTTATTATTCTACCATTACGATTACTTATTATTCTACCACTACCATTACTTATTATTCTACCATTACCATTACTTATTATTCTACCATTACCATTACTTATCATTCTACCACTACCTTTACTTATTATTCTACCATTACGATTACTTATTATTCTACCATTACCATTACTTATTATTCTACCACTACCATTACTTATTATTCTACCATTACCATTACTTATTATTCTACCATTACCAGTACTTATTATTCTACCACTACCATTACTTATTATTCTACCACTACCATTACTTATTATTTTACCATTACCATTACTTATTATTCTACCATTACCATTACTTATTATTCTACCACTACCATTACTTATTATTCTACCATTACCATTACTTATTATTCTACCATTACCATTACTTATTATTCTACCACTACCATTACTTATGATTTTACCATTACGATTACTTATTATTCTACCACTACCATTACTTATTATTCTACCACTACCATTACTTATTATTCTACCACTACCATTACTTATTATTCTACCATTACCATTACTTATTATTCTACCACTACCATTACTTATTATTCTACCACTACCATTACTTATTATTCTACAATTACTTATTATTCTACCACTACCATTACTTATTATTTTACCATTACCATTACTTATTATTCTACCATTACCATTACTTATTATTCTACCACTACCTTTACTTATTATTCTAACAGTACCATTACTTATTATTCTACCACTACCATTACTTATTATTCTACCACTACCATTACTTATTATTCTACATTACTTATTATTCTACCATTACCATTACTTATTATTCTACCACTACCATTACTTATTATTCTACCATTACCATTACTTTATTCTACCATTACCATTACTTATTATTCTACCACTACCATTACTTATTATTCTACATTACTTATTATTCTACATTACTTATTATTCTACCATTACCATTACTTATTATTCTACCACTACCATTACTTATTATTCTACCACTACCATTAATTTATTCTACCATTACCATTACTTATTATTCTACCACTACCATTACTTTATTCTACCATTACCATTACTTATTATTCTACCACTACCATTACTTATTATTCTACCATTACCATTACTTATTATTCTACCACTACCATTACTTATTATTCTACCATTACCATTACTTATTATTCTACCACTACCATTAATTATTATTCTACCACTACCATTACTTATTATTCTACCATTACGATTACTTATTATTCTACCACTACCATTACTTATTATTCTACCATTACCATTACTTATTATTATACCATTACTTATTATTCTACCACTACCATTAATTATTATTCTACCACTACCATTACTTTATTCTACCATTACCATTACGTATTATTCTACTACTACCATTACTTTATTCTACCATTACCATTACTTATTATTATACCATTACTTATTATTCTACCACTACCATTACTTATTATTCTACCATTACGATTACTTATTATTCTACCACTACCATTACTTATTATTCTACCATTACCATTACTTATTATTATACCATTACTTATTATTCTACCACTACCATTAATTATTATTCTACCACTACCATTACTTATTATTCTACCATTACCAGTACTTATTATTCTACCACTACCATTACTTATTATTCTACCACTACCATTACTTATTATTTTACCATTACCATTAATTATTATTCTACCACTACCATTACCATTACTTATTATTCTACCACTACCATTACGTATTATTCTACCATTACCAGTACTTATTATTCTACCATTACCATTACTTATTATTCTACCACTACCATTACTTATTATTCTACCATTACCATTACTTATTATTCTACCATTACCATTACTTATTATTCTACCATTACCATTACTTATTATTCTACCATTACCATTACTTATTATTATACCATTACTTATTATTCTACCACTACCATTACTTATTATTCTACCATTACCATTACTTATTATTCTACCACTACCATTACGTATTATTCTACCATTACCAGTACTTATTATTCTACCATTACCATTACTTATTATTCTACCACTACCATTACTTATTATTCTACCACTACCATTACTTATTATTCTACCACTACCATTACTTATTATTCTACCATTACCATTACTTATTATTATACCATTACTTATTATTCTACCACTACCATTAATTATTATTCTACCACTACCATTACTTTATTCTACCATTACCATTACGTATTATTCTACTACTACCATTACTTTATTCTACCATTACCATTACTTATTATTATACCATTACTTATTATTCTACCACTACCATTACTTATTATTCTACCATTACGATTACTTATTATTCTACCACTACCATTACTTATTATTCTACCATTACCATTACTTATTATTATACCATTACTTATTATTCTACCACTACCATTAATTATTATTCTACCACTACCATTACTTATTATTCTACCATTACCAGTACTTATTATTCTACCACTACCATTACTTATTATTCTACCACTACCATTACTTATTATTTTACCATTACCATTAATTATTATTCTACCACTACCATTACCATTACTTATTATTCTACCACTACCATTACGTATTATTCTACCATTACCAGTACTTATTATTCTACCATTACCATTACTTATTATTCTACCACTACCATTACTTATTATTCTACCACTACCATTACTTATTATTCTACCATTACTTATTATTCTACCATTACCATTACTTATTATTTTACCATTACCATTACTTATTATTCTACCATTACCATTACTTATTATTCTACCACTACCATTACGTATTATTCTACCATTACCAGTACTTATTATTCTACCATTACCATTACTTATTATTCTACCACTACCATTACTTATTATTCTACCACTACCATTACTTATTATTCTACCATTATCATTACTTATTATTATACCATTACTTATTATTCTACCACTACCATTAATTATTATTCTACCATTACCATTACTTATTATTCTACCATTACGATTACTTATTATTCTACCATTACCATTACTTATTATTCTACCATTACCATTACTTATTATTATACCATTACTTATTATTCTACCACTACCATTAATTATTATTCTACCATTACCAATACTTATTATTCTACCACTACCATTACTTTATTTTACCATTACCATTACTTATTATTCTACCATTACCATTACTTATTATTCTACCACTACCATTACTTTATTCTACCACTACCATTACGTATTATTCTACCATTACCATTACTTATTATTCTACCATTACCATTACTTATTATTCTACCACTACCATTACTTATTATTCTACCATTACCATTACTTATTATTATACCATTACTTATTATTCTACCACTACCATTACTTATTATTCTACCATTACCATTACTTATTATTCTACCATTACCATTACTTATTATTCTACCATTACGATTACTTATTATTCTACCACTACCATTACCATTACTTATTATTCTACCACTACCATTACTTTATTCTACCATTACCATTACGTATTATTCTACCATTACCAGTACTTATTATTCTACCACTACCATTACTTATTATTCTACCACTACCATTACTTATTATTCTACCACTACCATTACCATTACTTATTATTCTACCACTACCATTACGTATTATTCTACCATTACCATTACTTATTATTCTACCATTACCATTACTTATTATTCTACCATTACCATTACTTATTATTATACCATTACTTATTATTCTACCATTACCATTACTTATTATTCTACCACTACCATTACTTATTATTCTACCACTACCATTACTTTATTCTACCATTACCATTACGTATTATTCTACCATTACCATTACTTATTCTTCTACCACTACCATTACTTATTATTCTACCATTACCATTACTTATTATTCTACCATTACCATTACTTATTATTCTACCATTACCATTACTTATTCTTCTACCACTACCATTACTTATTATTCTACCATTACCATTACTTATTATTCTACCATTACCATTACTTATTATTCTACCATTACTCCCCCAGGATATACTAGGTCCTCATTACAGCGGGATGAGCAGTTTTAGTTCCTTATAGTTAACACCGAAAAGTGGGCTATTCCTATTCTGGGCTCGAACTCACAACCTCCCATGTTGGGAGACCGACGCTCTGTCATTCTGGACAAACTGAACTGAAGGTAGCTGCTACGCTTAATTATTATAATGCTGTGGTACAAAATAGTGATTACTTCATACATCCGTGACAGTACAATTGCCCCCCAGACAATAATAAATTGCCATGAAGGAAAATTGTAAAATAAATAAGGTCGATCCCAACTAGCTATCAAGTTTCTATCTTGTTACAACATTAAAACAAATTTAATATAGCTAAGCCCGTTTCATATCATTTATATAATTAATAAAAATTAGCATTAACAGAAAATAGATTTGGAAAACATCGTCTGTTTGGGTTAGAATCAAATATGCAGAGTATGGCCTTTATTGCCTATTAGTTACCGTTACCATTGCAAATCAACAGCATAGGGCGGACTGCAGTAGAACTGTAATATGGTACCAGTATGGTCTATAAAACTCAAGGCTGCAAGACCTACCGCAAAGAGTTGGGGTGAATCAGACCTACCGCAAAGAGTTGGGGTGAATCAACTCAACACGTTCATTATGGGGGAACCAATGAGACACCTCCAATGTTATATAGTGTCTGGTTGGAGATGTGTGCATTGTACTTGACACAATGTACCCGGCGTAGCATTCTTGTGAATGTGCCATCCAGAGATTTGGTGTCCTCAGCAGTTAGAGCCCAGCATGGACTCCCATAGAGGAGTACTGGAACTACTGCTGCTCTAAATAATCGGACCTTAAGTTTCCGATTAATTCTAGGTGACTTCCAAATCCTGGAAAGCCTATTCAAGGCTGCCCATGCCTTTCCCTTACGTATTCGAAGGTCCTCACCTGACTTCCGGATCCATGATCCCAGGTAACAGAAGTCGTCCACATGCTCAAGCATACCATCCTTTGAGCTTATGCTCATCCGGTCAGAGACTTGCTGAGGACTTTCAAAGTTAACTGTCAGAATTTTGGTCTTTCTGGAGTTAATAAAAAGACCAACACTAGAAGCAGCA